>VMDO01006819.1:56236-96727 GCA_007922755.1 Pedetes capensis
CAAAAAAGAAACCAGTAGTTGGAACTAATTTCCTTTGTACCTTTTCAATGAAAACTATATATAAACTATTAACTCTGAAAGTCTTCTATAACCATAGCTTAATAAGAGGGCATGGGAGCCTCATAATCATTTTATTTGGGTAATGTGGTAGCTTTGCAAGGAAAACAAAGATCCTTTAGTATCTCAGGACTAAAAATCCATTGAATAATATGCAATTTTTTATATTGAACTTTTGGCTATGAAAAAGAATTTTTATAGCAATTGAATCATGTATTTTTCAGATTATATAGGAAATACTCATTAAAATTGCATAAAATGAGTTAATAAAATTAGCTCTTACTTGGTACTACGATCAGATAGATGGGAAGACTTTCTCTTTTAGGAACAAAGGCCATGTTACACATAAGTAAGTTTGCCTTCACAATTAAGTCATAGAAATATGTAGGTTTATATAGTTGCTATTAAATTCTACAACTCCCACATTCCATAAGGTGGTTGAAAGTTTGCTGTCTCATTTAACTGTTAATGTCTTCTTGGAATTTCCACAACAGTAGTAGGTAATAGTTATTAGTTTAAAAAATAAACACAAAGCAAATACATTTGAAAAATAAAATTCTAGCAACAGGTACATAGAAAAATTTTAGTTTAGGATTGAAAAATTCTTACTAGAAAATCATTAGTCTATTATCTCATTCATTTATTTGTATAATGTCTTAGGTGTTAGATATAAGAATTCAAATTAAATATGATCATCAGGAAAATTTTTATTTTAGCTGAAGAGATAAGGATTATAAGAAGTGCTATGGAGATGTAATACATAAAAATACCTAATCCAGCCTGTAAAATATCTGTATGGCTTTGTGTGTGGGTATATATGTAGTTGGTAGAAAGGGAAAGAATGTTACACATGGGAAAAGATACTGTGGATCAAGTAAGCAGCCTATGCAAATAAATTCAAGGAGATGTGAGACCAGCTGCCTTGTCTATAGAATGTGAAGGAGTTCCATAAGGTTGTATTGGAGAAGTGCTGGATATGAGATTTAGAATACTGGAGAGTGGCAGATCAAGACCAGCCTTGTACTGGTTTCAAGGAGCTCAAAGCTTCTACCTAACCAATATTCTTTGGTTGGAAATTTGTAGACTTACAAGAAATGATGCCAATAGAAGTACCTTTCATAATTTTGTCTTGTGTTTGTGTTTTATATGGAATGAATATTCACAAGTCTCCATCAAGACTTTGTCCTTTTCCCATCAAGATTTTTATTAAAACTTATGAAATAAAAATAATTCATTGTGTGTTCATCCAGATATGAGGCTTCTTATCATTGAACATGATGATGTTTACCCTCTTGAATCCATGCTACATCCCAATATTTTGGTATTTCTTTTTTAAGGTGTGACTAAAGAGGTGGCTCTGGTACAAAAAAGGCTGCTCCATTCTCTTTGCTATGGATAAAGTTACAGAGACCAGTGCTGGGTGTGGGGGCACACACCTATAATCCCAGAGACTTGGGATACTGAGGCAGGAGGATAAGTTCAAGGCCAGAAGCAGCCTATGAAACTTAGCAAGACCTTGTCTCAAGATGAAAAATTTGAAAAAAGGGCCAGGGGTGCAGCTCAGTGGTAGAATGCTTGCAAAGTATGTGCAAGGATCTAGGTTCAGCCCCCAGTACTGAAAATGAAAAGTCACAGGGCATTTTAGAGAATTCAAGTCAGATTTCCTCAAATGCTTACACACAGTACCTAACCAAATGTACTGGAATGATTTTTGTATCTTGCAAATACTTTAGTGTTTAAACATAGATAAAATTCTACATTTTGATTTTTTTCACGGTTTAGTTTTGTGATCTTGAGAAACTTATTAATCTCCATTAACTGAAGCCTGCAGTTGTACCACTGTGGTGTCCGATCCTGTCAGATCTCTGAAGCTAAGCAGGGTCGGGCCTGGTTAGTACTTGGATGGAAAACCTCATGGGAATGTCAGGTGCTGTAGGCTTGGGACAAGAACTCAGCAAACCACTCCCGGAAAACAACATGCCATTGAAAAACCCCATGAATATCAGAGAAGCACTAACAATACTGTTTCACCTGTTGTACGTAGGGTCACTATGAGTCAGATACCAACATGATGGTATTTAACAACAACAATAATTAACTTAAAATGTACTCATCTGAAAACTGATCTATAAAAGTCTAACTACTTGAGCAGCCTTACAAAATTATGTGTATGAATTGAGAAATATAAAATGCATATCAATTGATAGAAGTTAAAATTATCTTATACCAGTCTAATTATAATTGTTTTACAATTTATAGTAAAATAATCCCAAAAGTATAGAAATGGAGTGATCATTAGGCAACATCAGGAGTGGAAGGAAAAAATACATTAGTAGGAGATAGTGTCTTAATAATAACTTGATCTTATTTCTTCATTTAATATACCAATATCATCACTATAAGTAAGTAACATTTACAAGGTCACCAAGCAGAATGTGTCAGCATTTTGATGAATGAGAAAGCTTTCCTTAGGAATTAAATATGTCATTATTGGCTCAAATGAATACACTGAAACTTCTCAATAAAGTGAATTGGCATTATCTTCAGTCATTTTGGGTAGCTAGACCTATTCCCACCTTCTCATATGATGACGATAATTAGCGTTGTATATTTAGGCCATATTTCAGTAGAATTTTGCCTTATAAACTAAAAGATTCGGGGTAATCAACAAAAGGTGTTAGGGTAATTTTTAGTGATAACACGTTGTTTTGTAACAATGGGACACTGAGAAATGACACAATTCACTCAAGGAGAATTAGGACCCAATAAAGAAAGCTAATGCAATTGGGCAAAGAGCAGAAAAAAAAGAAAACTGCAATTTAGAAGATAGTAATTCATGAGAACAAGAATTAGAGGGGAGGGAAGGAGGTTATTCAAATAGAAACAGTATAGGTCCTTATTGGAAAATTACTGGTCTAGTGTTTAATTTATCTTTGGTAATTTTGAAAATGCAATCTGGTTCAGAGATGGGGTTTATTTGAACAGAATGGAAGGTGAGTTCATATGGACTATAGGAAGTCAAAGAAAGGTCAATTCAAAGGTGGGAAAATTTTTAGGATTCTTCCAAATGAGAATTAAAGAGCTTCCTTCATGTCTGCTAGTTGCAAATGCCACAAAAAGTATATTACAACCATTTTCCTAATGAGCAAGAGCAGTATTTTTTGTTTATTTATATTACTTATTGGTTTTGTAAATAGGCTTTGGTTAACTCAAGGTATCCTGCATCTCTTTATTTGAAAAACCTTAAGAATGTGATTTGCATCTTCATAGATGAAATTATGAATATGATGAAAAAAACAGTATGAAGAATTTTTTATTCTCTCAAAGCTATATCTTTGTGAACCAAACATTCAGCAAAACCTTGGATAAGGTGCTTAAAGATCATTCCACTTGATTTTAGTCAAGATTAAACATGTCTCTTCTTAAAAAGTAAAATGAATGAGCTGGATGCCATGGTTCACATCTGTAATCCCAGCAAGGAGGTGGAAGCAGAAGGATCACAAGTTCAAGGCCCGATGAAGCCTATGCAATTTAGCAAGACTCTAGCTAGGAATGAAGCTCAGTGGTAGAGTATTTGCAAAGTATTTTCAAGACACTGTGTTCAATCCCTCAAAACCACAAACAAAAACAAAGCAAAATAAAAATAAAATGAATAGTCATCCCACACGTGTCCCATACATTCCTATGTGTCTTCTGAATACAAATTCTCCCATTATAATAATTTTTCCACTTACCTAATATTGGAACTCCTTAGTAAGATATACTATTCTGTTTGGAGTAAACAGATATCTCAATTGCTGGTTTTCACCCACCTTGTGAACACTGGAGATTTGGATAAACTAATGGGTAATTTCACACATTAGCTACAGCATAACTAGGACTAGAACTTCTTAGCTTTTCTCACTCCTGGTTTTACTTTAACCAACTATCAAGTTACATAGCTGCTTACTGTGTCAAAGGAGTTGATATTATATATAAAATTATATTTCGTTTAACACTGGCCTGTTTTATATATGTATATTATATTCCAAATTAGTCCCCTCAGGGTAAACCCAAAGGAAATGCTGTAGCTATTTAATATCCTGAAAATCTGGAACGGGGGAATTTCTGGAGTTTTCATTACTGGTAGATAATTATGTTCTCAGCAGATTCATAATATCTATATTGTAGTTGTCCCTTCTAACCTGACTTTATTTTAATTTTGTTTAATTAGAAACTTATAAAATCTATAATGAGATGAGGATTCATGCTTCACTTGGAGACAAATGCCCAAGTTTTGATCAGATTATGAAACAATTAAACATACACACACACCACACAATAATAATGACAACTGCAAATTATTATCAAAAGACTGAAAATAATTAAAAGTTATTTTACTTAAATATATTACTAGGTGCTATGAGTTGGACCTACTTCACAGCACTTAACAACAACAATAGTGAAGCAACCTGGGTAAATGATCCACTTTTCAGGCTACTGTCACAAATGACAAGAGATATTATTTCAAACACAGGAAGAATAATCTTTAAAAATATTTTTTTTCCAAATCAACTTTTAAAAAGACTATTTGAAAGGAACTCTCCATTTCTCAAAATATGCACATAACTGGTAGTAGATTGTATTTGGACAGCAAATCCAAGCCCTATATTTAATGAACAGTGTGAACAATAGTCATCTAGAGGAATTGTGGAATGTTAATTTTTTTCCTCAGAGGTTTTGTCTCATAGGTTTTGGAAGCCAACATGCACTGAGTTCAGAAGTAATTTTCTGCTGCTATTGCATTGTTTCCTGAATTAATACATTTTGCACAGTATAATAAACATTTATCATTATTCCTTAAGAACATTGACCCCAAAATATTTCGCAGGCAGCCTGCATTCATTTGAAATGTTGATTGGAAATGGGGAAATTAAACTGTCACTGATGAAATACGAAAGCTCATTATCACAAAGTTTCATTTTAAATGTTTAGAATTAGCTTTATAACTGCCTCAGCAATGATAAGCATGAATCTTAAATCCATGCTATTTAGGTTTTATGAGCATTATTAAAACATATTAACCATAATTCAATTAATTTACAGAAAAATGCCATTTTACAATTTTTTTCCTGGCTCTTAAGAAAAGTTGCTACTTGAAGAAGCCAAAGTATACTTCTATGGAGTATGTTACATCTATTCCTTCTATATCATTCACCTCCTCCCACCCCACACACGCCTTGTGGATCTTCAAAGTCTTCACTCTCTCCAGATAGACAAATGTGCTAAGGGGGAAAACAGTTTACAGCCACACCTTTGCATCACTAGAACAATACTGACCTCTAGTGTTCCAGAAGGTAGGGAAGCTAGCTCAGTATCATACCTAACTTCCTCTTACTGTATCACTTAGATCTTTTTCTAAAACACCATGGGAATAATTTCACAGAAGTAAACAAGAGGAAAAGAAGAGAACGAGGAAGAGAAGAAGAGAAGAAAGACAGAAATGGAGTGGAAGAAAAAGAAAATAAATGTCAGGTTCTAACCTGCCCCTACATATTCCCTGATGTCATTTCTAAACTAATTTTCCTTACTTTTAGAATGGTTAGCCTCTTTAGCACTCTTTGAGAATACAAACTTTAATAGAATCTTTACATACATTCACACTAACCATAGATTGTGGGATTCAAAAACTTTTGGTCACAGACAGAAATACTAGCTGTGATTTGGACAATTCTCAGTACATAACATTTATCTGGCTGTATTCCCTGGAGGTGTAACTCTGGGAAGAGATACAATAAGTCTCCTTGGACATAAGAGAGCTAGGAGTGAGGTATAAGAGCTTCTAAGTAGGCAAGCAGTCTTCCCACCTTTTTCTCACTATGATAGTGCAAAATAAAATAAAATAAAATAAAATAAAATAAAATAAAATAGTTCCAGTACGGGTAATACTTCTGAGGTTCATGGCAGGAATAACGGGTAAGGGAGCAAGCCCAGAAACTTGAGGGACCTCGGTAAACTGTCTCTGGAAACAACACAGATGGCTTAATTGCGTTCTTTCTCATTTAGGGGTTCCCAGAGCTGGAAAAACTTCCTTTCTTCTGCCCGGAGAGGCAGCTGAGCAATTGAGCTTGAACCTCTGATGGCTCTAGCAATTTATTCAAGTTTGAAGAACTGAGTTCTTTAAATACATAGTGCAGGTGGCGGATCCCCGGGAGTCCAGCTTTCTTGCCTACTAAATTAAATGTCTTGCACTTGTGGAGGTTAGAAACTGGACGATGGAGGGTACATTTAGTGCATACTCATTATGTGATTTTTGGCACAAAGATTCTGGGGGTGGGGTGTGCATCAAAGCTCTTCCTCTTGTAATAGGGGCAGCCATTGATCTTGTGGTTGACTACATTGGGCTATAATTCTTAGGCCCAAATTCCCAATCCTATTAAATAAGTACCCATTGGTTGCAAGATACCCCAGTTGAAGCTTTCTGCCTAAGGCAGTGCAGAAAGCTAGGTTCTGTGAGGCGCTGGGCATACTGCAAATGTGAGGCAGCCGCATTCAGAGAGAAGCCCGCTGTCAGGGAGCCGGATGGCTGGGAGCATCTCTATCCCTGAAAGCTCAGCGCCTCGTGCATACTATTTAAACAGGGGCCCTGCTGAGGAAAAGCCCTGGCTGAGGGCATAGAACGTGGAGCTAGCAGAAGGTAAGGGAACTTTGCAATTCTGGGAGAAGAGCAGGGAATCCAGCAGGGCTGGCTTGTGGGAGCTCTGCTAACTTTTAGGATGGTCGGAGTGATGGAACCACATCGATCAGCATTTTCCCCCCTTTTTCTCTGTCCAGAGCAGGCACAACTGAGTACACTTGGACTGTTGATTATCTTCCAGAATTCTATGATATCCCACCTCACCTTCCCCCACCTATTGGTACTCACAATTTGTCGCTGTTAATCCTAAATGCCACAAGCCGGAGAACAGCAAAGTCAAAATGCTGGTCAGCCGAGATACAGAATCCATTTCCCCCGAGTGAGAGGTCCCTCCCAATCGAATTCCAAATTCGCAGGCGCCAGCCGTGGGTTCTCTCTCGCTCTCGCTCTCTCTTCCGCACCGCCGGACCCCCTCCCACCCCCCCTTGGAGAGGCACTCTCTCCTTCACACCATCCCGCGCCCAGACACTCCACTGAAACCCTGGCGGGGGCTTCTCCGGAGCTGTGGCTGAGGTTACAGTCCCCGCAACTGTCGCTTGGTGTACTCGCCTTCCTCGCCCGCCTCTTCCTCCTCTTCCCCCCTCCCTAAAGGTGCAAATCCAAACCCCAATTGCAGCGGCAGGCGCTCAGCTCGGTGGACAGCCGAATCCACTTCTTCAGGAGCAAGAGCTGGAATCAGCACCGGGGTGGCGGACAGCTCCTTATAGGCGAGCCTGGCGCGCGGCACCGCCCCCGGCCAGGCCCGCCCAGCGCTCGCCTATAACTGCGGCCTGGGCGGGTCTTCGCCCGGCTCGGGAGTGTTTCCTCCCGCAGCCTCGGAGCTGCTGTACGCTGTGGCTAGCCCGCAGGGAAAGGGGAAGGAAGTCTCAGTCGGTCTCTGTCTCTCTCTGCTTTGTCCCTCTAACCCTACCTGACACCCTGCTTTTCGATTTTTTGAGGGACGAGTAGAGATTCGGAAATTTAAACCAGGTTTTGAAAAACACTGCTGAAGGGACACTGAAAGGAGTTAGAAGAAGGAATGCATTATAATGGAAAAGGGGATTTCCCATGGAAAGGTTTGCAGTGACCTAACAGATGCCTTTGGAGAGGAGGGGCAAGGAGAGCTAGAATTTGCGATTTAATTTCCCCTGCGTTGGGCCCCTAGTAGGGAGGTCTAATGGATGTTGATGAGTGAGATTTCTGATTTACGGGTTAACGGTATGTCCACTCTCCTGCTTTCTGGATTCAGCGCCCTATTCCCACCGCTCCGCGTTCACGCGCCTTCCACTTCTGCGTCTTCCTCCTCGCTGTTGGTGCGTTGCTTTGGGCAAGTACTGTAGGGTGCTCCGTGCTTTGGGTTCAGAACCCTAGATTGTTCACCCACGTCTGAGAGAGATGGAGAGAGGAAGGGAAAGACGGGTGTGGTAGTGATAAAAAGTCAGGGTGGAAACCCGGGTTGGCTCTTAAGATCCTCCCTGGAAGGATTTACATTTTTAAAAAGAGCAAAAGAGGGGTATTTCTTCCTAGAACCTCCCTATGAGGAATCTTAGTTATGTCTTTGGAGATATATGTATGTATGTATGTGTGTGTGTATATACACACACATAAACATACACGCACATATATATGTATATATGTGTATGTGTATATATATGTATATATGTGTGTATGTATATATATATGTATATATGTGTGTGTATATATATATATTCTTGCTTTACCATAAATCAACTTATTTTCTTTTTATTGGAAGCTATCAGAAAGCTGTCAAACGTTAACAAAATGAGGGGCCATAATAATTTCTCCTATATGAAGCTTACAATCAAGTTAGAGTTTATAGACTCTCTCCACTTCATGGGAAGTGGATGGCTCCTGCTCCTGCTCTCACCTCACCCCGCAGCATTAGCAATTATGCAGACATATTTTCCACTACAGATTCCAGACAACCCTTGGTCTTTGGCTACAGATTGTCCAATGAGAGCAGATGGAGCTGGCTTCCAGGCTGCTTCCAGGCATAAATTCTGAAGTTAACCTTGTGGTTTTGGTTAGAGCCGTCTCACATCATTGGGATGTTAAAAGATAGTTCAATGAGGACTAGATCGGTGACCCCATTATTTTATTAGAGATGAAGGAATTCTGAAGGTCCAATCAGTTACAAGTTAATGGGCCACTTCTCTCTAAGCTTCTAGCTGAAAATAACTACATAAGTCAGTAGATTCTTGGGCCACTTGAAGACTTGCCCAGCAGAAACTGTTGTTGTGGAGGAAAGGCCACATGCAGGAAAGAGCCAATCACAAAATATCAAAGCTAAAGTGACTCAAGGAGCTGCCCTGTTGGCGAGAGGTTGCAGGGGAAGGGGGAGGGAGATTCATAGTTCATTGCTTGGGTTGGCCTTTCTCTTCTACCCTGCTACCAAAGGAATGGTTGCTGCCCAACCCCTGGCCTTTGAGAATCCCAGATTGAAAAATCCATATCAGGCTAGTTTAATATGGACTATAAAGTCTAGATAAAATAAAATGAACCTTTATTCAATTTGGTATGTTACAAGTGTATGTAACACTTAAAGATTTTGAAAAGAGATCAAATATTACAGATATAATATAAGGTCTTTGTGACTTCTAGTTTCATAGCCTTGATATCCCATCATGCCTATAAGTACACTGCAGATTATATATGTGTCAGCCTATAAAAATGTTTTTATTCTTTTACTATATATACTTACTTGGGAGAAGGACTTGGCAACCCCCTCCCAAAAATCAATCTGCCATTGAAAACCCTATGAACAGCAGAGAAGCACTGATGATAGTGTTTCCCCTGTTGTACTATGAGTTGCTATGAGTCGGATACCGACTCGACGGCACCTAACAACAACAACAAATATATACTTACATCCCTAAACAATGTGTAGCACTGCTTTGTCTTTCAATATAGAAATAGTACTATACTGTTTCATTTTGTACATTGGGATTTATTTAATGATATATTGTTAAAATTTATGCAGTAGGATACATGAAGCCTAGTTCTTTCATCTTATCTGATGTATTATATTTCATTTTATGAATATATCAAAATGTTTTCATTAATTCTGCTTATGATCTATAAATCATTTTCAGTTTCCCCCCACCCCATGTAAACTGTACATCTTGTAGCCTATCTCTTAGTTTGTCTTGAATTTAGTAGTAAAATTTCTAGCTTGTAGGAAATGTTTGCCCTCAGCTTTATGAGGCATTGTAGTTATTCTTTGCCTGTATGTTGCCAGTTCAAACCTCTTCTACCTCGGCTAGCAGTTTGGGAGGTTTCCTCTATGTCCACATGTTTACCATTGCTTCAAAACTTGTCTTTTTATAAATAGGAACTTCCTAGCTAGAGACCACATGTCTTAGTCACTAAGTTTAGTAATCTGCTATAGCATTACAGCTTCTACATGTCTTCAAATAAAGTTTGGTTAAATAAAATATTTTAAAAATTATAGAGGATGACACCTTCATTTTCTGGCAGAATGACTTAAAATGATCATCTGTAACAATAAAATGTGCTTGCACTATGTATTAAAAGGCAGTCAGGGAAATTTGTGCCTGTGAAACCCCCAACTGTGAATGGTCTTCAAATTACTAGTAAATATTGGAACTCTGTATTTAGATGTCCATATGCAGACCCAGTGTATAGCATATAAATTGGACCTAATTTAAAAACTTATTTACAGGTGTAGCTTTTTTTTCTCTCTCTCAAACACACCTGTTCTCAGAACAACTTTGAGCCTTTAACAGCAGACATTTGTCTAAGATTTGTTAACATTTCAGTAAGAATACTGCAGCTCTGAATGTAGTGAGGGGTAAACAGCTGTTCCTCTCAGACAATAGTGTAAACAATGCCATCTTCTGGGGGCATTTTGGCAGCAAGTTTTTTTTTTTATCAGCAGTAGAATATTAATCACTATTAAAACTGGTTTCAGCTAGATTGATATTTACCTACTGAAATTCTTTTGTAAGCTGATAAATTCTCCATTCACATGGTAGAGTAGAAGCTGAATTATTTTCCCTTTCTGTCCATGTTGCTGCACATAGAATAACTTGTACCTACAGAGCACCTTATTTTGAAGAGGCTTACAGTTTCTGGACAGTTAGTATAGATTGAATACTAATAGGGAATCAGGAAAATGAATAATTAAAATCCTAAAATACCTATATTTTAAAATAATAAGTCTTGACATCTTCCCAAGCCTAAGTTTTATCTGAATTCTTAAAAACAATAAATTGTATTGCATTGTCTCTTTGATTTTCCCTTGAGCAATTCCAGTTCTTTGTCCTTAATGGAGCAGAACAAAAAGAATCATTCATCAAATGGAATCTTAGCCTTCAAATATGCAACCAAAGTTTTGCCACATTGATTGTGTAAGCCTTCTATATGGAGCATAGAAGGTATGTTTGGTAATCAACATTTTATTGATAGACTCCTAAGAGAAGACAGATATTGACATGTTAAATATGACACAGAATTAATAGCTTTGACCCATAGAGCACTGAAAATGAAAACTCTCACCCTATGTCCTTTATCTTTAGAAATCTAAGCCAGACACCATGACACACACTTGAATTCCAGCAATTTGGGAGATTGAAGCAGGAGGATCACTAATTCAAGGCTAGAGACAACATGTGTAACAAAAAAATAAAAAACCAGGCTGGGGTGCAGCTCAATTGGTGGGGTATTTGCCTACCATAGAGAGAGAGAGAGAAAGAAAGGAGGGGGAGAGAGAGAGAAAGAGAGAGGAGGGAGAGAGAGAGAAAGTAAATTATAAGTAAAAGACATTGTAATATATGGACACTAAATATATGGGGCCTGCAGCTCTACCTCTGTGGCATCTGATCCCGTCAGATATCAGAAATAAAGCAGAGCTGGTCCTGGTTACTAATTGGATGGGAGACCGCCTGGGAACACCAGGTACTGTAGACTTGGGAGAAGGACCTGGCAACCCACTCCCAAAAATATTCTGCCATTGAAAACCTTACGAATAGCAGAGAAACACTGACAATACTGTTTTACCTGTTGTGGGTAAGGTCGCTGTGAGTTGTATACCAACTTGATGGCACCTAACAACACCAACAATATTTATGGAGAAGAGTCAACATATAACCACAGTTGGCTTCTCTGTTTTGAATATGAGTACTTTTGGATTGTTTGGACTTCATATATTATGGTTTGTTATAATAATTAAAGGATAACATCTGTGCCACCCATATCTTTGAAATAGAATTTTTTTCAAAATATTGATGGTGTGGCAGAAATTTAGTTATTTTTCCCTTCAACTTCTTTTCTTTATATTTTCATTTTCTTGTTCTTCATTCTGCTTTCCTTTTTTATTGTATGTGGCCAATAACAGGGTGTACCAAACAGAAAATACAATTGTGATCCTCACAGACTTAAAAATCATTTAGGCGAAGAAGATATGAGCACATTTAAAGTTAAGATATCAATAAAAATTAGCATATGGGTCTGTCTCAAATGTCTCATAAGCACTATCGGAGTTTTTAAGTTGACAAAGGTTGCATCCTCTAAGAAAGAAAAGTAACACAGTTACTTTGTCTCTTTCGGGTAAAGGGAGTCGAGTCACCCTGAGCCATGAAACTTGTTATTCAGATCAAGTTAAGTCAGGTGTGTTAACACGAAAGCCAAGTCTTAGGATAATGAAGGCAGAATTCTACTTTTGCAAAAGAGTAGACCTTTATATTAATCTCATGGATTAGCCACACATTGAGAAAAATTTGTTAGGTCTCTTTACACTACTTTCCTTTGTTGGTTCTAAGTCTGACTCTATTTATCCTTGACCTCAAAAGTAGTTATCAATCATTCATGAATCAAACCACCATCTAAATACCTGTGCCTGGCACATATGCTTCTCAGCTGCTATGTTGTGCTTCCTCCACAGACTGTCTCTTCCTTCTGGTGAATGCTCAAGTCCAGAGTCAGCTAGCACCTGTTTGTTGAAGGTTCTGTTGATTACTGTGTAATGCTTCTGTTCACATTTTCCTAATTTGGAGTAGTTTCTCAAGTAGTTTCTTGATGAGTTTCTAACTTTGAGTCTTCAGCATAAACAGATTTTCAGGAAATGTTGATGTCTGTATAATGTTGTATAAAGGGCCTTGTCATGTCTTTCAGAAGTTATATCCACCCCAGTTCCAGTCCTTGCATCAAAATTCACAGGCTCCTTTATCAAAATTCACTCTCATTTACCCTGGAATCCAAGATGTCAACTACACTGAAAATCAATGGAAATGAAGTTTTGGACAATATTTTATTAGTTTATTCCCCTAGCCATATATTTCTCAAGTATTTGGGTTTACTGTTTTTATTGTTGCTTGCTTGTTTTGTTTGTTTTGCTGAGACAGGACCTTGCTATGTAGCCCAAGGTGGCTCGAACTCACCATCCTCTTGCCTCAACTTCTTGAGTGCTGGAATTACAGGCATGTGGCACCATGTCCAACATGGGATTCATTTCTAGGGGTAGTTCACCTTCTAAGATATCTATATAATAACATCTGCACAAACCCAAACAAATAGAATAGAATGTTGTTGTTGTTGTTGTTGTTGTTGTTGTTGTTGTTGTTAGGTGCCGTCCAGTCAGCGTCAGACTCATAGTCACCCTACGAACAACAAGTGAAGGAGTATGGTCAATGCTTCTCTGCTATTCATAAGGTTTTCAATGGTGGATTGATTTTTGAGAGTGGGTTGCCAGGTCTTTCTCCCCAGCAAATAGTACCTAGTATTCCCAGGTGGTCTCCAATCCAAGGACTAATCAGGCCTGACCCTGCTTAGCTTCTGATATCAAACGGGGTCTGACACCACAGTGCTACCACTGCAGGTATAGAATAGAATAGAAATTCAAAAAGAATTTCTTGGCCAGATGTGGTGGCACCTGCCTGTAATCCTAAGGACTCCAGAAGTGGAATCAAGGGTATTATGAGTTTGAATACAGAGGCATCTGTGTAACTTAGCAAGACCCTGATCCAAAAAGAAAAAAAGAAAACATGGGCTGAGGGGGAAGCTCTAATATTAGGGATAGTTCAGGATATCTATATAATTATACTTATACAAACACAAACAGAAACAGAATAGAATAGAAATTTAAAAAGAATATCTTGGCTAGATGTGGTGGCACATGCCTGTAATCCTAAGGACTCCAGAAGTGGAGTCAAGAGTATTATGAATTCAAATCCAGAAGCAGCTGTGTAACTTACCAAGACCTTGATCCAGAAAGAAAACAAGAAAAAAATGGGCTGAGGGGGAAGCTCAGTGGTAGAGCACTTGCAAAGTATGTGCAAGGCCCTGGGTTCAACGCCCAAATATAGCAAAACACACAAACAGTTTGTTTCTCCAGTTATTTCTGCCTTTTTCTGAAAAAACTCTCTCCTAAAATCACCAAGAAGTCATTTTTGATATATTTTATATTTCCAAAAATATCTGTTTAGAGTACTTTAATGAAAAGTGTTCCAAGAGTAAAATTAGAAATTCTAAGTAAAGGCCCTGGCTTTAAGTCTTACTAATATGAGATCTTGAGTACATAATTTGGTATCTTTGTAGTTTAGTTTCCACACTTGCAATTTGTGAACTATGATAAATGTTGGCTTTGGGATGGGCGTGGTGGTGCACGCCTGTAATCCCAACAGCTTGGGAGGCAGAGTCGGGAGAATTTCAAGTTCGAGACCAGAGAGACCAGAGGCAGTCTGCATAACTTAGCGAGACCCTGTCTCAAAAAAGTTAAAAAAAAAAAAAAAAAGGGATGGGGGTGCAGCTCAGTGGTCCAGCACTTGCAAAGCACGCAGGCTCCAGGCCCTCGGTTCAACCCCAAGTACTGCCAAAAATAATAATAATAATAAAAATTAAATAAATAAATAAATAAATAAATAAAAATCTTGGCTTTGGGATTTGTTCATATTTAATAGAATCATACATATAATGATACTTTTCTGATACAAATTCAAGTTATAAATGTTATGATCTAGCTCTAAGAAGACAATTTACTCAGCCCCTAACCAACGGATTTATCAGATATTTTATTGGCCAGTTTATTACTGGAGTAAAAATAAATGCAAACATCTAAAACTAGTATTCACTCTAGGAAAAATATACATAATTTAATACCCAAGACATCACAATAATTCAATCAACCAACATTAACTTCTGAGCACCACTGGTGCACCTGTACTTGCATCACTTGCTTTTGGTTAAATAGATGCTGTAGATGGCTTGGTCCTTTCTTCAGCATTCTTACACGCCCCACAACTTATAGGTAGAAAGATGCATATATAAATGTAGGAAATGAATGCTTTCAGGAAAGGAACAAATTTGTCTCATATAGTTCAAGTACATCAAAGTGACAGATACTGTCTTCTTGTTGTTAGGTGCTATTGAGTCAGTGTCCGACTCATAACGACCCTATATACAACAGGCGAAACACTGTTGTTAGTCTTTCTCTGGTATTCATAGGGTTTTCAATGGTGGATTGATTTTTGGGAGTGGGTTGCCAGGTCCTTCTCCCAAGCCCACAGCATCTGGTGTTCCCAGGCAGTCTCCCATCCAAATACTAACCAGGCCCTACCCTGCTCAGCTTCCAAGATTTGATAGGATTGAACACCACACTGCTACTGCTGCAGACTACTGGTTTCCTGGTCAACAGCCAATTCCAAATGCTCTGATTATCTCAGAGATTGGGAAAGGACTCATTATTACAGAAAGCCTAGCACAACCATTGCCTTCCACTTTGAGAGCAGTTTTCTGGTGCTTGTGTTGTAGATCAGTTCTGACCAATAACACTCATGTGAGAAAAGAGATTTCTTCTCAGGGAAAAGGAAGAAGAGTGTGTATAAAAAGCTGATTGCCCAAACAGTTTCCCATACCATGAGTAATGTCCAATGAGGGCCTGGGATTTGTAAGCATAATATGCCAGTTAGGAACATGAGAAAATGTATGGGAGTATGAGATGACAAAGACAAAGAGAAATTTTCTTGAGTTTTATTCACAACATTGGATTACTTCTACTCTGAAATTTATATTATGTATGAGGTACTTCTACTCTGTAATGTATAAGCCACTGTTACTTAGGTTTTTTGGGGGGGAAGGTGGAATAGTGCTTTATTATATATTAAGTATCAACTTACAGTAGGCATTTTGTTTTTTTCTTTTAGAATGTATAGCGTAATCCTATAGGGTAAGTCAGTGGTATCAGCTACCATTGGTTCATAAGGATATGGACAATCCTGAATCTTGGTAACATTGCCCAAAGCACCAAGCGGAAATGTTGAAATGGAAGGATCCAAACTTGTATTTTTTGATTCCAAAATCTTGGCTTATCATTTACATTGGTTAGTGCTACAAATACTCAGAAATGAAATAAATGAACTAAATCATGTATGTGTGTAGATGTGCTTTAGTTTGCTCATTTGAGCTCAAATATGACTGATAACTTGACTTTTATAAAAAATTTTCTTTAGAGTTTCTGAAGCCCTTCTGTCTCTCAGAGAATAGCTATATCTACAGCTGATTTGCTCTTATATGTTAAAATTAATGAAGAACAGCAAGTATCTATTCTATCCAAGGTGCCTACATGATCTTTAAGTAGTCAAGCCGATATCTAAACAAAGATCTGTAACAGGCTCTGCTATGAAAACTGATAAATTTAGAACATATTCCCAAGGCATATTTTCCAGAAAATAAATGTTTGCAGAAGAAGGAGTTAATTTGAAAGGATTATTTCATTATGTAACCTAATCCTTAGCATTTATTTACTTTTGTCCCTTTTGCATTTAAATCAGCATAGAAAACATGGTGAAAACATCTATAATGCGTTTTTTATTGAAATTTTTAATAAGGTGGAAAGAATGTTAGCCTAGAGCCAGCAGGGGGTGCGTTGACTAGTAGGAAGGAAAAAATGCAGGACAGATTTGAAACTGCAGTATGGCAAACTGTGTAGGTTGGAGGAAGGAGGAGAAAGAATGCAAGAGAAGGCATTAAAACAAAACTCAATCAATTGATGACTTACTTTAAATTTTGTTTTGTATCTTTGAATTTATTGAGAAATCACACAAGGTCTAAATTAAGAAATATTTGCAACTTGGTATCTTGAACAACATAATTATCTTAATTATTCTTTTTCTTATTAAAAATAAATATGACACCTGCTTCTTCTAATAAAAAACTTTGATTTTTAAAAAAATCATTTGAAGCCCTACAACATAATCTAGAAGATATATTTTCAAGGTTAATAGTATAGTATTTTGACTCTTTGCACTTTTCTGAGTCACCCATATGAATTTCTATTTTCTTTTATAGAGTTATTTTAATCACTGATCAATAGCTAATTCCAACTTCTTCTGTCATTGTCTAACAGGCTGGGGAAATAAGTCACTTGTCTCTGTTAGTCCTGGTAGAGATATTGCAGATAACAGATTAATTAGCATAATTTGTTCTTTTGAGACATGGCATAGTGCTGAAGAAAATGTGTCAAACAGCAGAGAAATGTACTACAGGGTAAATGTAGTAAGCTGTGTCTGAAGGATTCACATCTGCCTCTTCAACTAGCCTTGGATCAAAACTATTCAAAAAATAATCCATATTTACCAGATATAATGAAACTTTCTCTTCTTGTTATCATTTCCTAAACAACATAATACAATATTTTTTCTTTTTCCTTTTTTCTTTTCTTTTTTTTTTTTTTTTTTTTTTTTTTTTTTTTGCGGTACTGGGGCTTGAACCCAGGGCCTCGCACTTGCATGCTCTGCAAGTGCTGGACCACTGAGCTGCACCCCCAGCCCATTTTTTTTTACTTTTTGAGACAGGGTCTCACTAAATTACGCAGATTGCCTCTGGTCTCGAACTTGTGATCCTCCTGCCTCCGCCTCCCAGGCCGCTGGGATTACAGGCATGCGCCACCGCGCCCAGCTAACAACATAGTACAACATTTTATATAACATTTATGTGTATTAGATATTGTAACTAATCTAAAAGTGATTGAAAGTATATGGGAAAAGGTATGTAGGTTATAGGGAAATACTGCATCATTTTATATAAGGGACTTGAGTATCCTTACGTTTTGATATTCACAGGGAGGTCTTGGAATCAATTCTTCCTGGATACTTAAGGACAGTTGTGCCTAAGAATTTTCTGTTCAAAATTGTTAAAATCAGGAAGTTTGCAATGAGGATCTGTGATGTGAACTCATTTAAGCACAATGTGTCTTGATTTAATTCACACAAGATTTCTCTATTAGTGATCTTTTTATTAATTTGGCACTGTATAAATAAATGCTAGGAGTACATAGACAGTACTTGCCCTCAAGTTTCATATAATTTAAATAAGAGGATTGGTGTCCAAGCAGAAAAGATAATAGGAAAAGAAAAAAGAAAATATACAGACAAGGAGTCACAAATCTTAGTCTACAGGTCTAAACTGCTGCTTGCTTTGAAATAGCATAAAACTTCAAGGAGTTCTTTTTTTTTTTTTTTTTTTCCTGTGCTGAGGGGCTGAAAGCAGTGCCTCCAGCACTCTGCTGCCATCCCCAGCCCCCTTTTTATTTTTTATATTGAGACAAAGTCTTGCTAAATTTTGCAGTCTGCCTCTGCCCTTGAATTTGTGATCCTCCTGCCTCTGCTTCCCAAATCGCTGGGATTATAGGCGTGTGCCATAGCAAGCAGCCTGTAGTGGTTTTTAAATGATTAGAAAACCCACCAAGGAATAGTGTTTTGTGGTACATGCAAACTAGCTGAATTATTTCAAAGTCCATAACTAAACATAGTGGAGATTTTTTTGTTTGGGTTATTTTAAAAAATAATTTAACAGCTATATGTTATCTGCAGCTGCTTTTGCATTATAATTGTGGAGTTCAGAAGTTACCACAGAAGTTATTTGGGATGCTGGGAGGGTGACTCAGTGATAGAGTGTTATCTAGTGTTCAATCCTCAACACTGTAAAAATAAAAACACTGTAAAAATAAAAATTAAAAAAATAAGATAAAAGAAAATAAAATTAAAAGGGAAGAAAAGAAACCAAGTACTAGCTCATGCCTATAATCCCAGTGACTCAAGAGGCCAAGGCAGGAGGATCACAAATTTGAAATCAGAGCCAAGCTTGTGCAACTTATCAAGACCTTGACTCCAAATAAAAAAAATTAAAAAGGGGCTGGGGTGCAGTGGTAGAGTACTTCCCTAACATATGTAAGACCCTGAGTTTAACACATGAATATACCAAAAAAAGTAAAGAAATTATATGTATGCAAAGCCTAAATAATTTACTATCTATTTGCATAAAGATTTTGTTGGTCTCCTATTATAGTCTATCAAACACAATACTAGAACTTAATAAAACAAGCAAAAGAGCAATACAATTAAGGACAAATTTGATTCATTCCCCTGTTCAAAACTTTCTACCAAGACTCTTTGATGTGTCAGATGCTGTGACATAAAATACAATAACAAAATAATCTCTGAAGTTTGGAAAACACAGTCTGGGTATGTGAATTTGGTGATGGTAATTAGAATGGGTTGAATCCATTTCTCCTGAATAAATTACATTTAGGTCTTCAAGCTCTTGCTCATTTTACTTCCTTAAAACAGCAAATCTCATTCCTTTGATCTCTGTGGAGTATTGATTATTGATAAATCTTTATTATCTTCCAAAAATCTGCAGAGGCTCAGTGGCCTTTCATGCATGCCTACATTTTATTATTTATTGTGACATACTTTCAACTTACAGAAATCTTGTAGAAATAGTATAAAGAACTCCTATACACATTTTTTCTTTTAGCCTTTTTAAAGCAGTCTTCTCCATTTACTTAATTCTCACGTGCTCTTGCCCTAACTCCCCTCCCCAAGTCCTCTTTCTATTGCCATAAAATCCTACGGGTTCTTTAGTTTTTTGATTAAATGCAAACCTGGATCAGCACAAAGAAAATGCAGAATGTGGGCAGACTGCGGAGAGTGACCATGAAGTCTCACGAATACCGTGATCTAATATATGCAACTCTGGCAAACAACTAACGATAATCACCTTGCACAGTAAGGAGTACAACATGAAGACACTAGGAGAAAGGAGACCATTTGTGGGAGGGAGGAGATGTGGGAAGAGGGTCATGAGAAGGTAAGGGGGAAGTTAACGTGAGCGATGTACAATGAAATGCATGCATGGAAATGTCATAATGAGACCCATTAAGTTGTGCATTAAAAATTACTAATAAAAGTTTTTAAAAATAAATAAAAACTATTCAGAAAAAAAGACACTAGGAAACCATGCTTGGGAGAGAACTGGACCTGGTCTTGGGATCAGGAGAAGTTCCTAAGGTAAGCGGTGTATGCAGAGAGACAGAAGAAGATGATATGCTTCTGTGTCTAATGAGAGGGTTCACCACTCCTGCAGAAAGATGACCACAATTACTAGTGGCTTCCATGTGGACAAGAGATTTGTCAGAGAGTCTGACTATTCAACAGTTGTGAAAGACTTGATATGTGCAACTACTACAGGGGATAGAAAGAAATATTGGAGAATGTTTGCTTATGTTTCTTTAAGGAGAGGAGCAGCTAGTCATTTCATATTTCATAGTTCCTTGGCTTCAAATGCCTGTCAGGTTATTTCTGCTGGATAACCTAACTCACACATGTAATGGGCCCTAGGAATTTGAATCTTTGCAGGAACTATTCATTCTGTGAGTGAAAACTGGGCACCCTAAGAGCCCTGACACCAGAAAAAAAGACTCATTTTCCAAGAAAAAGATGAACCATACATGCATATTTCCTGACTTTTATTTCATCTTTTCTACAAGTTGTAACACTGCTATAGGCAAAGTGGAGACTGATTAAGATTTTCTCTCTCCCCAATTATGGCTAAAATGGTAAATAAATTCACTTTTCCATTTCTGTCTACATTATGCAATTTTCTCTTAATGCAGGCAAGCATTTGGACTCAGTTATGGCTGGGAACTCAGGTAGCACAGATACATTAGCAGCTACAATGAGATAATGTGTTACTCCTCCATTCAACATATGCTTTCATATTAGGTGTTTCTAACACTTTGTATAAAAAATACAACAGCTTATGGATTTGAGATTTGATGTGCAGGGTATTGAATACATTTTAAGTTTTCACCTCACTTTAAGTATATGATCTAGAAGACAAACTGAAATCATTTTTATCTGTAAAGTGGGCTAACACCAAACCACAAAGCATTATGAAAATCAGAGATAAGGTGAATGAAATGCAGTGCCCAGTGTTTGGGGTGTTCATTAAACACTCACTGTTATCCAGAATTTGGTATTGTAACACATGATACTTCAGCTTCTAGCTTGTATGGATTATGGCTGTTCATTTCTTTTCACATTGCAAAACTTCACAGATGTAGCAAGATCATGGTCATTGTCAAAGGCAATCATATTCCCCTGGAGAAACAAGACACTTAAAGTGTGGGTGATACAAATTTTCTACGTTTGACATTTCTCCAGCAGTATGTTTTTTTGTGGATAATGACTTATTTTCTGAAGAATCAGAAAGCTTTATAATCTAAATGGCAATACCTCACCCTTACATAGAATCTGTTTGTTTCAGCTAAAAGGAATAGGCTCAGTAAGTCCTGTCTTAACAATTTACAAGGGAAAAAGGAGAAATGGAAAACTATTTAAATTGATTTATTAGAATAACAAGAAAAATATATAGCTCTGCTTTTTGTCAAAATGACTAGAGATTGGGGATGGTCAGAAATGAAAGTGCTGCAATTCAAAAGTTTGGTGCTAAATTTACTGTGGAAATATTTCTCAAGGAAATTCTATCTTAGAATTTCCTGACTCCATCCCCACATCCCTTTCTTTTATGTGGCGTAATTTTTAGTTTAGTAAATAATCTTATCATCTTTATAAAACTGAGAAACATTTGTCCACAGAAAAACTGAAATATAGAAACTGGAGTTGGTTTCATAGGAATATTTTGGCTTACTCCTAGAATTCTATATAAAATGGTATTTCCATCTTTTTCTTGTTTGTCAGAAAATCTGACTAATGGATTTCAAAATTTGTACCTTGGTTCTCTAGCAGTTTTTCACTTGGCAAAAATGGGAACAAGATTAAGCATAAGTCTATGAATTATTGGTGTGTAATTTCGGATTTATGGAATTAGACGGAATTCAATTAGAATTTGGGGAAAGGGTGTGTGTGAATATAGCACACATCCGATTTAATATTGATCAAACTTTTCATTGTTGTTGTTGTTGTTAGGTGCCGTCGAGTCGGTATCCGACTCATAGCGACCCTCTGTACAACAGGGGAAACACTATTGTCAGTGCTTCTCTGCTGTTCATAGGGTTTTCAATGGCAGATTGATATTTGGGAGGGGGTTGCCAGGTCCTTCTCCCAAGCCTACAGCTTCTGGTGTTCCCAGGCGGTCTCCCATCCAGGTACTAACCCGGCCCGACCCTGCTTAGCTTCCGAGATCTGACGGGATCTGATGCCACAGGGCTACAGCTGCAGGCAAACTTTTCATATGGGGGTTTTAATTCTTTCAGTTTGCTGTCTTTGAACTATTTGTCTAACTCCTTACTAACATTTGTTCTGCTATTAAATAGGGAATATAGCAAGTCTAAATATAACAAGACCAAATGAATTAAAGGCAACTAGGGGAAGATGATAACATCACTTAATAATATGATGTAATAGGGAAGGAAGTAAAGACTTTGGTAACTTTGGTTTAATTCACAAATATGTTTTCCCACCTGGACTGATTTAGAAATGAAAATTAGTTGTAACTAACATGAAGATTTGCAATCAGGGCACATGATGATGTCCTTTTTTGCCCACATTGATTAATTTGGCACAAGGGCAGATGATGAGGACATGGATAAAGACATTGCACTCTTTTTTTTTTTCCTTTGGGCAATATCCATAGACATGTCTGATACTCATAATGCTTTATAGCACAGAGAACTTTATTACTGATGTAGTTATAAAGCATTTGCTCTGGACTTCAGCCTATGGATAGGAGGAATATGAGAATTTGAAGTTTAAGCAGTCACACTGACTACATATTGAATAAGACATATTGCTTGTCCATAAAATGTTTCCACATGTGGGTGGTGACATAGAGGCCCAAACAAGTAAATATGCATACGAAATGAGGGATGAACTAAGGGAAGTTAGAGCAGGAAAAAATGGACCCTGCCTGCCTGAAACGCAGTCAAACTAAGGTTTGGTAAATTCAGAGCTGATGAATAAGCACCTAGTTGTCATGAAAGCAAAGGAGGGAATTCCATGGGAAGCCTAAGGCTCAAAGTTGTGTGCCTATATTCCATTGCTGGGGAAATCGAGACCTTCTAGGAAATAAGAATGAATGTTGCATACATGAGGTGTGTGCTGACACAGTGAGAAAGATAATTAGTGGCTGTATCAATATTATCTATATTTTAGGTTGCATCAAAAGGATGATTTAGTGAAAAAGACAAATTTTAGTCTGAAGTAGGACCATTTTTATAGTTAGGCTTAGAAAAGACTATAGATATTACTGTATGAATAAAGGGGAAATGTGTATGTCATATTTTAGATACATTAACTTCTAATTACGTGCAATCACATTTTGTTTTTTTTCTTTTCAAATATGCTTATGAGTTGTTTTATTTTAGAGGAGAGCAGAGCCCAACATTTGACTACTTCAGAGAATGGTTTCCAAGACAAAACAGTTCCAAACATGGTTTTGCAATGTTTTAAATCCTTAAGGAAACACAAGTAGAGATATTGGCCACATAGCAATGATTTTTGTAAGTCATCAAATCCCTTCTTCAAAAACATGTTAAACTCTAAAGATCAACCTATAGGTCTTAATACTTTGTTTACAAATATGAGATATTCTTTGGCCTGAAGATCTTTTACACAAATACTAATCAAACACTCATTGCTCAAAAACTCACACTACTTTAACCCACTTATAGAGTTCCAGATAAGCAGGACATAGAAATGTTTTAGGGTTACATTAAGTAGAACCATATCCATAAAAATATTTCTTTCCAAATAATGGACCCTGCATATATATCAGCAAGATCTGAGGTTTGCTCTAGATTCTAGTACTTTTGTAGGGAGAGCATGTTCCTGTGGCACGTGGGTGTAATCTTAACAACTCAGGAGGCTGAGGCAAGAAGAATGTGAATTTGAGGCCAGAGGCAACCTGCACAATTTAGCAATAATCTGTACCAAAATTAAAAATAAAAAAGAGGGTCTGGAAGTGAGGCTCAATGGTGGAGCACCTTCCTAGCATGTGTGAGGCCCTGGGTTCAATCCCTAGTAAGTAAATAAATAAATAAATAAATAAATAAATAAATAAGTAATTTCAGGCATTCTCCAGTCCCATTGTGCCAGAATGTGAAAGTCTAGGGAAACACATAATTTGAGTTGGCTTTTTCTTCTGAGTCACTATCATTCTCAGCCTAGAGAAAGTCTGTTGAAAGTCGGAGAAAGTGAGCATAAAGGGTATCTTTGGAACTCTGACTTGGTTTGAAGCTCCAGATTGGTCTAACCCATTTCCACTTGGTCATTTCCACCCAGAGAAAAGAAACCAATACGTCATGTCCTGTCTCCCCAACTATTCCAGGACTGGGGCTTGTGCTCTATTAGCCCATGGCTTAATTGGCTTTTCTTATTATGTTGGAGAGCTCACAAATGTAAAACCTACAATTAAATGGATTAATCAAAATCCACAACTTCAGGAATCTCTAAAAAGATATTTTGCAAAACAATATTGCATCATATTCTATAAGTATGTACAATTATTATTTTTCAAATGAATAAACAAATAAACAATAAAATCAGTGGAAATAACACTATCCTCTGAGGACATATGACATGTATACCAAGTATAGTCAAAATGCTCATACTTTTTTTTTTTTAAGTGTTGAGGATCTATCTCTGAAAGGACAACTTTAAAATGTAGCAATGAAGATCCCAGAACAAAAGACAGCCATTGAACATGACCAAATGGATTAAAATGATGGCATTCTAACTACCTGTGGTTAGAAGATATGGAAAATCTCAAAATATATGAAGCAACTACATGAAGGCATGGGAAAACATAAGGAAAAGAGAAAATATAAATGAGAATATAACCCATGATTGCATACATTTTTATTACATATTAATTAAAATTTCTACTTTTTTCTTTTTTACTTTTCTCTTCTTTAGTTTATATGGTTCTATAAAATATATAAATCCTGAAGCCATAGCCCTGTGGCATCCCATCCCGTCAGCTCTCACAAGCTAAGCAGGGCCGGACCTGGTTAGTACTTTGATGGGAGACCACCTGGGAACACCAGGTGCTGTAGGCTTGGGAGCAGACCTGACCATCCACTCCCAAAAATCAATATGCCATTGAAAACCCTATGAACAGCAGAGAAGCACTGGCAATAGTGTTTCCCTTGTTGTACATAGGGTTGCTATGAGTTGGACACCTACTCGACAGCACCTAACAACAACAACAACAACAAATATATATATATATGCACACACACGTATATATATATGTGTGTGTGTGTATATATATGCATGTGTGTGTAAACTAAAGTGATATAATAGTTGCATAATGTATATATCAACATTTGTATTACTCTCTACCCCACCAAGATTTATAAATAAAGCAAAAAAACCATTAATCCCAACATTAAATAACACCTTGTGCCAGCTGAGAGGTGGAAGTCAGATTTCATTGCATGGTTCTTTTGAAGAATCTCACAATAACAATGTGTGACCAGGGAAAGTAGAATGTAAGAGAGGAAAATTGAGAACACCAATATAATTCCTTGTTGTCATGTGCTGGGCACAGAGGTGGGTTTGTGCTTGATCTCCTTTACATTCTCTCTAGGTTAACTTCAGTAATAACTGAGGCACTTTGCTGAGTGATCATGAATCTGTCATATACCACTTCTCATATTTCTTCTGTGAACTGAGGAGTTAGCTCAAAAATTTAGAGTTTCCTGAGCTATTAGCAGTATTTGATATCAGTACTGCTCTACATGTAATTCTCAAAGGGCTTGGTAAAACCTATGAAAATGGATGTGTTCTACGGAAAAAAATGGTAGCCAACCTTATATGATATCCCAGTCTGGGCCTATCCTATTGCTGTAGGGGTGGGTGAATCTTTCCGCTGAGTACGCAGTGACATTTTATCATAGACACAAGGCCAGATGGGACAGAGGGAGAAGGACTAACCAGAAGGTTGCAGAATATGACCTAAAGTTTCAACAACCCTACTCAGTCAATATAGGTGAATCATTTGCCTAGCATTGCCTCTAACATTTCACCTATAAGCACACGTAATGAAATGTGCTTTTGAATGGCTTCCTGAATGAAATTATGTACTTGTATTATAAGTACTTTAAAGAACAGCACCAGTTGAGGGAGGGCTAAATACTCAATAGGTGCTTATGTGAACTAATCATCAAAGAAGTTATAGGTGCTCATCAATCCCAGTATTATCTATAATAAGGACATTACCAGTCCTTCACCATAGAAACCTTCAAGCTGTGATTGTTTTGGAAAACAATCTCAAAAGGAATATTTGGAGTCTTGAAAACACCACTAAACTTTGACCTATCCTCCTTATGACAGTTGTATTTACAAAAAAGTATTTTAAAGCCAGAAAAATATTCATCTGTGTCAAATTAATCAAATAAATTACAGTGTCATGGATTGAAGTATCATAATTATTATCTATATTCACAAAGATATCAAAATGCCTCTTCATTGTTAAGAAAAAAATCAGTATACAAGAATCCAAGAATTGAAAGAACATATCTCAACATAATAAAGGCGATACATGAAAAACCTACAGCCAATATTGTGCTAAATGTGGAAAAACTGAAAGCTTTTAGCCTAAAATCAGGAACCGGACAAGGGTGTCAACTGTCTCCACTGCTATTCCATGTAGCAATTGAAATATTAGCTACAGCAATGAGATAAGAGAAATAAATAAACAGAATCCAAATAGGAAAGGAAGAGGTCAAATCATCCATATTTGAAGATGATATGATCCTGTACTTAAAGAATTTTTAAGACTCCACCAGAAAACTCTTAGAACTGCAAAACAATAACAACAACAACAACAACAACAACAACAAAAACCCACTTTGGGCAAAGTAGCAAGATATAAAATTAACATGGAAAAATAGCTTTTCTATGTGCCAATAATGACCAGGGGGAGAAAGAAACCAGTAAAGCAATCCCATTCACAGTAGCTTCAAAACAAATGAAATATCTGAAAATAAACCTAACCAAGGAGGTGAAAGACTTCTACAATGAAAACTTTAAAGCACTAAAGAAAGAGATTGAAGAAGACACCAGAAGGTGGAAAAATCTCCTATGCTCACGACTTGGAAGAATTAATATTGTGAAAATGGCTACATTACCAAAAGCAAGCCACAGGTTTAATGTAATCTGCATAAAAATCCCAGTGATATACATCACAGAAACAGAGATAACAATCCTAAAATTCATATGTAACAAAAATAATGCCAAATCATGAAAGCAATACTGAACAGAAAGAACAATGCAAAGGGAATCACATTTTTCTCATTTCAAATTATACCAAAAAGCTATAGTAACAAAAACTGCATGGTACTGGCACAAACATAGACACACAGACCAACGGAATTGAATAGAGGATCCAGAAATAAACCCATGCAGCTATAGCCACCTGATATTTGACAAAGGTGCCAGAAACATAAGTTGGAGAAAAGATTCCCTCTTCAACAAATGATACTGCCACAACTAGATAGCCTCATGCAGAAGACTATAACTAGATCCTTCTCTCACACCTCATATAAAAATCAGCTCAAAATGGATCAAAGACCTAATGTAAAACCTGAAAATTTGAAACTAAAGGAAAACGTAGAAAACAAGAAATGAGCATAAACAAAGACTTTCTGAGTAGGATCCCAAAAGCACAGGAAACAATAGCAAGAACTGACAAATGGGATTGTATGAAATTAAAAAGCTATTGCATATAATAGGACACAGTTATCATTGTGAAGATACAACCTAAAGAATGGGAGAAAACATTTGCCAGCTATAAATAAGACAGATTAATATCTAAAATAGGTAAAGAATTTTAAAAACACCAAAGAAGTATCCAAAAAAAATGGGCAAAAGTACTGAAGAGAGACTTCTCAAAAGAAGAAATACAAATGGCCAATAATCATAGGAAAAAGTGTTCAACATCCTTAGTCATTAGGGAAATGACAATCAAAACTACACTGAGAAACTCTCTCACTCCAGGTAGAATTATTATTGTTAAGTGCCCTTGAAACAGGTCAAACTCATAGCAACCATATGTACAACAGAAAGAAACAATCCATGATTCTGTACCAGGCAAATAATCTTTTATATATTTAAGCTCATTTTTGCAGACACTGCATCAATACATCTAGTTGAGGGTCTTCCTTTTCTTTGTTGACCTTTCATTCTCCCAAACATAATGCCCTTCTCCAGAGATTGGTACCTCCTGATAACAGGTCCAAAATATGTAAGACATACTCCAGCCATTCTTGCTTCCAAGGAGCACTTTGGTTGCACTTCCACTAGGACAGTTCTGTTGAGTTTTTGGCAGTCCATGATGTATTCAATACTCATCTCCAGCACCTTAATTCAAAATAATCAATTCTTTTCCTATCTCTCTTGTTCAATGTCCAGCTTTCACAAGCATATGATGCAACTGAAAATACCATGGCATGAGTCAGTTGCACATTCATCTTCAATGTGACATCTTTATTTTCCAACATTTTAAAGAGATCTTTTGCAATAGCTTTTCCCAATGCATTGTATGTTTTGATTTCATGGCTGCTCCCTCCATTAGTGTTGATTGTAGAATCAAGTAAGGCAAAGTCTTGGCGAACCTCAATCTTCATTTATCATGATGTTGCTTACTGACCCAGTTGTGAGGATTTTTGTTTTGTTAGTGTTGAAGTGTAATCCATAGCGAAGGTTATGTTTTTTGATTCTCTTCAGTAAATGTTCCAAATCTTCTTCATGTTCAGCAAGCAGAATTGTGTCACCTGCATAGTCCAGGTTGTTAATGAGTCTTCTTCCAATCATGATGCCATGTACTTTTTCATAAAATCCAGTTTATCAGATTATTTGCTCAGCACAGAGATTGAAGTGGTATGGAGAAAGGATACAGCCTTGACATACTTTCTTGACTTTAAACCAGACAGTATTTCCTTGTTCTGTTCAAATGACTGCCTCCTGGTCTATGTACAGATTCCACATGAGTACAATTAAGTGTTCTGGTATTCCCTTTCTTCATAATCTTATCCATAATTTGTTATTATTCCCACAGTCAAATGTCTTTCCATAGTCAATAAAAGATAGATAGGCATCTTTCTGGTATTCTCTGCTTTCAGCTAATATCCATCTGTTGTCAGTAATGATGTCCCTGGTTCCACACCCCCTTCTGTGTTTGGCTTGATTTGCCAACAGTTCTCTGTCTATATACTACTTCAGTTGCTTGTGAATGATCTTTGCCAAATTTTTCTTGTATATGATATTGATATTATTGGATAATTTCCCTATTCATTTGGGTCTCCTGTCTTTTAATTAGGCACAAATATGGAACTCTTCCAATCCAGTTGGCCAGGTAGTTGTGTTCCATATCTCTTGAAATAAACAAGTGAGCACTTCCAGTGCTGCATCTGTTTGTTGAAACTTCTCTATTGGCATTCCATCAATTCCAGGAGGCTTATGTTTCACCAATTCCTTCAAGGCAACCTCTACTTTGTCTTTCAGGACTATAGACTACTGAGCATATTCAAACTCTTGAAATGGTTGATCATTTACCAATTCTTTTTGATATAACAACTGCATATTCCTTCCATTTCTTTTGAGGTTTCCCATGTTGTTTAATATGTCCCCTGTAGAATTCTTCATTATTGCCACTGAAGGCTTGAATTTTTCTTCAGTATTTTAAGCTTGAGACAGAGCATGACCTTCCCTTTTGGTTTACTATCTCCAGCTCTTTCTACATAGCATTATATCATTTGATTTTGTCTTCTTGAGCTGCCTTTTGAAATCTTCTATCTATTTCTTTAACTCCCTCATGTCTTCCTTTTATTTTAGCTGCTCAACATTTAAGGGCAAGTATCAGAGTCTCTTTTGACATATCATTTGTTCTTTTCTTTTTATCCTGCCTTTTTAATGACCTTTTGCTTTCCTTATGAATGATGCCTTTCATATTATGCCACAACTCATCTGGTTTTTGATCATTAGTGTCAAATGCACCAAACCTGTTCTTGAAGTGGTCTCTGAAGTCAGGTAGGATATACTCAAGGTAATACTTTGGCTCTTATATACTTGTTCTGATTTTCTTCAGTTTCAGTTTGAACCTGAATATGAGCAGTTGATGGTCTGGTCTACAATCAGTACCTGGTCTTGCTCTGAATTTTGACATTGAGCTTTTCCACTGTCTCTACAACAAATGTAGTCAATTTGATTACTGTGTGTTCCATTTGGTGACTTTCATATGTATAGCTGCTGTTTATGTGACAAAATGTATTTGCAATGAAAAAGTCATCGGCCTGACAAAATTCTATCATGTGATCTCCAACAATGTTTCTACCACTAAGGCCATTTTTTCCTGCTACTGAGCTTTCTTGTTTGTTTCCTACCTTTGCATTCCAGTCAACAGTAATTATCAGCACAGTCTGATTACATGTTCAATCTATATCAGATTGCAGAAACTGATAAAAATTTTCACTATCTTCATTTGTAGCCTTACTGGTGGATGAGTAAATTTGAATAATAGTCATACTAACTGGCACTCTTTGTGTCTGTGGGGGTTTTGGTAAGGTGCTATCAAGTTGGGTTTGACTCATATAGACCCTCACAGTAGTTTTAATGGCTGATTGTTTCAGGATTGCTTTGAGAGTGGATTGCCATGTTCTTCTCCTGTTTTCACGGTGCTTTGGCTCAAACCTGGGTCCTCAGAGAAAGAAGACCAATACTCTCCAAACTGAGCTAAACCCCATCCCAGGACTTGCTCATAGGTATATGGATATTATTCCATCACTGACAGTATTGTACTTCAGGACATATCTTGACATTTTTTTTTATGATGAATGCAACCCCATTTCTCTCAAATCTTTCATTCCTGTCATAGTAGGCCATATAATTATCTAATTCAAAACGGCCCATGCCAACCCATTTTAGCTCATTGATGCCTAGAATGTCAATGTTTATGTGTTCAATTTCCCTTCCGATGATTTCTAATTTTCCTAGATTCATGCTACTTACATTACATGTTCCAATTAGTAATGGATGTTTACAGTTGTTCCTCTTCATTTTGAGTCATGCCACATCAGGAAATGCAAGTCTCTGGGCTTTATTCCAGTCCTATCATTAAGGTAGACTCTACTTTTAGGAGGCAATCCTTTTCCTGCTATCTATTGAGTCTCTCCCAAATTGGGGGCACTCATTTTCAGGCACTATTTCTGACCGACTGCTATTTATAGGGTTTTGAATGCCTATTGTTTTGGATGTGGGTTAGTCATGTTCTTCCCCCTACTCTTAGTTTGGAAGCTCAGTTGAAATTTGTCCACCATGGGTGACCTGCTGGTGCCTGTAATACCAGTGGCATAGCTTTCAGTATCACAGCAACAAGCAAGCCCGCACAGTATGGTGAACTGATAGATATGTGGAAGTCTGGCAGAACGGCTACCATAAAACAAACAACAAAAAATTCTGGCAAAAATATGGGGAGAAATGAACACTCATATACTGCTGGTGGGAATGTAGATGGGCGTAGCCACTATGGAAATCAGTATGGAGGTTCCTCAAAATCTAAAATTAGAGCTATCCCACTCCTGGGTATATATGTAAAAGAATATAAGTCAATATTCCATAGAGATATGGTTTCATCCATGTTTATTGTGACATTATTCACAATAGCCAAGTTATGGAATCAACCTCAGTGTCCTTCAACAGAGGAGTTGATAAGGAATTTGTGGTATATATACACCATGGAGTTTTATTCAGCCACAAAGAAGACCAAAATTATGATATTTGCTGGAAAATGTATGGAACTTGAGATCATCATTTTAACAGAAATAGGCCCAATCTAGAAAGGTAAGTATCATGTGTTTTCTCTCATATGTGGATGCTAGATTTCAATATATACTCATTATTAAAACATATAGGTCATGAAAGCAGAAGGGACCTGAGTAGGGAAGGACAATGGACTAAAGAAATGAGGGTGGGGGTAAGAAAAAAAGGGCAATGGGAGTAAACAAAGTAAATATCATGTATATTGCCCTTACTACAAAATTGGGATGTACCTATAAATATAGATATACTCAAAAATAAATAAATAAAAATAAAAACCATGTGAGTAGAAGGCAGATCATTGGTGGGGAGGGAGAGGCTGGGGTTAAGGGAGAAGTGAATATGGGTAATGTACAATTTATGCAAATATCATAATGAGACCCATTAAGTTGTACCTTAAAAATTAACAGTAAAAAATAAGAAAAAAAGTAGAAGAAAATCAAGGTGCCCAACGAATCTGGACATATAGAATTTTTCTAGCTTACTGAATTTTCCATATTACCTCTGATTTTTCAGATTTATTTTAAACAGAAAAATAAGATTTCAATGTATTCAAATGGGCCAATTGTACCAGTTACAATAAAATAAAATAAAGGCTGAAGTTTCAACATGGTGTGAAAGAAAATTATAGTTCATATTATTTTATTTGTTCATTTTGTAAACATCAAAAATGCCTACTATATTTAAGAGGTGAGCACAGCTTGCCTTATTATCTTTTATTTTTATTTGAACTATTTTTAAAGAAAAATAGACAGTGAGAGATTAAAATTCAAAAGACAAGATGGAGTACATTAAGATCTAAGACATATAATGTCAGTTTTAAGAGTTTTTTTCTGGAAGTGTGAAGGAACTGAAAAAGAGACAGTGTGATTGTGTGTCCCAAAAAATAGCATTGCCTATTTAAAAAAAATCTAAAAGTATCACAGTGAGAATTAAGGAGCAAGAAAAGGAGGAAGATAAAATTCAAAATTTCTGCATTAAAACTAAAACCTAAACTAAAACAGCAACTCTTCCCCAAGGGCTCTCTCTCTCTCTCTCTCTCTCTCTCCCTCTCTTCATTTTTTATGTTTTGCAGTACTTACTGGTTGTTGAACCCAGAGCCTAGAATATACTTTGCAAGAGCTCTACCAGTGGATCCCACCTGCAGCCCAATTTTTTATTGTTTTATTTTGAGTCAGGGTCTTGATTAATTGCTCAGGCTTCCTCTGGCCTTGGACTCACTATCCACCTGCCTCAGCCTCTTCAGTGACTGGGATTAGAGGTGTAAGCCATAACATAGTCTTGGTAACGAGTTTGTTGTTGTTGTTGTTAGATCAGTCAAGTCTGGTCCCACTCATACTGACCCTATGGACAACAGAATGAAACACTCCCCGACTTTGTGTTATGCCTGACACTATTGTCAGTGTGTCTCTGTTTCATAGGGTTTTCAATGGCTGACTGTTTTGAGAGTGGGCTGCCAGTTCCTTCTCCAAAGACTATAGCATTCAGTATTCTCACGTGATCTCCCATCCAAGGACGATCAAGGCCCTACTCTGCTTAGTTTACAAAATCTGATAAGATTGGATGCCAGAGTGGCATGACTATAGAAAATAATGGGGTTATCACATTGTAATTTATTGTGTGATGTCCTTGGGATTTTTACACTTGGAAGACTGGGAAAGAAAATTTGATCCACACATCCTTTGCAGATTTCTATTAAGAGGAAAATGGAAAAAAAATAGCAGGAAAAAACTTCTTATAATTTGACATTCTAAATATATATAAAAGACATATTAAATTACAGTGACTTTCAAAGGTCACCAATGTGCCTGGGATTTGGATATTTTAATTGACAAAGTTTGTCTTCAAAATACAAAATCTGAACCATTCACAGGGACTCAAGCTGGTCTAATTGCTTCAAGTTTACAGATTGCATCCATCATTTTAGCTCTGTTATAGGTAAGAATGCAAAGGAATGAGATGTAATGGCTTTGAATCAAGGCAACACATATTTGAAAGGATAGCTCTGCTCGTCATTGCTGCATAACCTGGAAAATGTTGCATAGACTCTGTGTCTGATATTCTCTGTTGGTGAAGCGATTATTTATCATACTGCTGAGTTAACACATGAAACCATGTTGGCACAGAATGAGCACCCAATACATGAGTGCTCTTCTTGTTCTACAAGAAGATATTTTTAAAATAAAGCATTTAGTACATTTAATAGATGTAATTAATTAAATAAAATATTTTAAAATGTGAAGAACTTTTTTTTTTGAGGTACTAGGGGTTGAACCCAGGGCTTCGCACTTGCATGCTCTGCAAGTGCTGGTCCACTGAGCTGCACCCCCAGCACATTTTTTTACTTTTTGAGACAAGGTCTCACTAAATTACACAGATTGCCTCTGGTCTCGAACTTGTGATCCTCCTGCCTCCACCTCCCAAACCGCTGGGATTACAGGTGTGTGCCACTGCGCCCGGCGTTAAAATCTGAAGAACTTTTTAGAAATATTCACAGAACTCTGAATAAGAAAGCTGCAAGGAGTATCTGCAAACTTTTACTAAGACATTCATGTATCTGTATCCACTCTTCTCATGGCCAATTCAAGGATGCACATTTCTCCCCAAGTTCAAAACAATCCCTTCGGTTCTTCTCTAGTTTCACTTTCTCTGGAATGCTGAGATACAGGTAAACCTCTGTGTTTCCTTTAGGGTAGATTCTCTTCTTCAGATTTTAAACATGGTACATCCTTTAGAATCTTAAATATATATTTCATAGACATCAATTGCCTGTAGCCATATCACTGTGGCATCTGATACCATCAGATCTCTGAAGCTAAGCAGAGTTGGGCCTGGTTATCCTTGGATGGGAGCGTGACTGGGAACACTATGCTGTAGGCTTGGGAGAAGGACCTGGCAACCCACTCCCAAAAAACAATGAGCTATCAAAAACCCTACGAATTGCAGAGAAGCACTGACAATAGTGTTTTATCTGTTGTATTTAGGGTCGTTATGAGTTAGATACTAACTCAAGGGCACCTAACAACAACAGACAACAATAAAAGCTTTTAAAATTATCAGACTCTTTCTCTTTCCTTTCACAGAATAACAGAAAACATCCTCAGATTTCTTGTATTTCTTTACATTAACATGTCAACACATGGCAAGACATCGAAATAGCTATAAATAAGATCACCAGTGCTAAAACCATTGAACACTGCTAACTCAGGGTATTTGGCTCTCATAAACCTCATAAGGATCTGACAACCTACCATTCCTTCCCTTTCTTTGCTCTGTGTTGTGAAGTGTTCTGCCTTCTTGGTTTTGGTGAACTATTCATTTTCCTCCACTTTGCAGATAGCTTCTTTATAGAGTTCATTTTCTGCTAGTGAGTCTTTACAGTTTGGAGTTTCTCAGGGTTCAGATTTAGGTTGTTTTATTCTTTCACTGTATAATTCTCTAGGTGAATCTTTTTGATTTTCATCACTTCATTGATGAAAATTATATCCCAAGTCAAGACCACCCCTTCAGGCTCCAACCCACATGCTGTCTTCCAAACACCTCCACCTGGATGCTATAGAGAGACCACAACAGAACGTCCCTGTCACCTTATTTCAGACTTGCTTCCTTCAGGAAACAGTCCCTTCTACTGAATTTCTAAATCAACCTCCTCCATCCCCCTTTCCTACTCACAGCCCCCTCAGTTCTCATTCCTGTGTTTCCATAAAACATTGACTTCTTTTCCTCTCCTCACTTAGTCTACCATGCTATAATAATTTACATGTTCTATTTAAGTAGCCTCCTGAAAAATTGCCTGTTCCTTTGCCAGGGACTTTGGCACACTGCAGCCAGAGTGATCTATTAAAAACACAATTCTGAACTTTTAATTACCCTAGTAAAAACTTTTAAATGATTTCCATTGCTGTCATAAAAAATTAAAATCTTTAACCTGGTTTTATGCCACAAATGAGCTGACCCTCTTTTTCTCTCTGGTATCTTTTCATTGCACCCCAAATGCTTTTACACATTCTGATTTTGATTATTATATTCTCCTGCATATGGCCTTCTTAGGCATTCATCTCTTTTCAATAGAAAGGTTTTTCTCATTATTGCAATTTACCTAATGCCAACCTGTCTTTCACCTGTTCATCCAGGTATTCTATTTTGAACCTGTCCACATTTTTGGGGCATTTATGACATTTGTAATTATTTAAGCATTTGGGTTTAGAAATATTTATTTTTTGTCTTGGTTTTGGTGCCATGTGAATGAAAGTCTTATTTGACCTTTTCATCAATGTATCCTTATCCCTGAGGATGGTGCTTGCCACACATGTCACTCTCAGTTAATGGTTATTTTCATATGGAAGGACTTGTTGGTTCACTCACTTTAAAATCAAAAGAGATTAAGTAAAATTGGTGACGTGGAGAACAGCATGTCACAATGGACCACAGTGAACATATCTACCCATCTTTTTATTGATTGCAACTATGGTGGGCAGAGAGAAATGTTTCTCTTCTTCCTCAGAGGGCGGGTGAGGATGGTCAAGAGCAATCCTGCCACCCTGGGTTGAGGTTGAAGGAAGAGGGAGCTTGGAGTAGGACTCTGGCCAGGACACAACCTCTTTGGGAATGAAAAGAGTCCCTGAGATTGTTTGTGATCTCGCACATTATAAGGATCCCGATAGAGATCTTCACTAAGACAATAGACAGGAATTAAGAGCTTGCGATTGCAAAGGACTGTCACCAGTTAGTAATCCCTCTGAGTAAGATGCATAGTGGGTAATAATTAAAAACATTTGTCATAACATTAATAGATAAGTAGGTGCTAGGACATTATTCTAATCGGTTATGCTCATGATTTCATTTATTCATTACAGAATTCATATAGAATAGGATATAGTTTTATACTCTTTTATGAATGAATGAGGAACCTAAGGCAGGAGGAATTGACTGAATTTCCAAGAATTGGCAATTCTAAGATAGTAGGACCTCCATTCCAGTTAGGAAATCTGGATGCAGAACTGGGCTCTGAGCTACTGTGCAGTGCTTTGCAGTACCAAAAAGCTAAACTTTCCCTTCTTCTTCAGGTTTTATGTGAATTTAATCCAGTGAATTCTGGTGAAAACATTTACCTTTAAATTTTGCCTCTTTTAGTAACATGATCCTTCAATTGTTTTCTATTATGCACACAGGAAAGTTCTCAAGCACTAGGTTTTAATGTTGCAAACACTATTTAAAAATCAAATCTGTCCATTCAGCCTTATAAAAAAACAACTGTACTACATTATTTTCAAATGCAGTTACCTATGATTTTGACATAATTGTATTTCTTTTCTAAAATTTTCAAAGATGCACATATTTCATAAAGTTGTAATTTATTCTTAGATTTGCATTGGGAGAAATCAGGCTTCATTGTCAGTAAAAAGTAAGGATCAGTGATGCTCCTAAGTGTGGGCACAAGAATAACTTAGTAGAAAACATCAGAAAAGGCTAAATGGATTTTTGATTAAATTTTCAAAATGTTTTTTCATGTAGATAAAGCAGACAAATTTTTAGCCTGGGAGGCAAATCTTATCTACACATAAAAATGTTGAAAAGTAAAGCCCTATTAATGCACTTTCTACTGTGATGATACTATGTTATTCAGTGAATCATAAGCAATCTATTGTGCTGAATGTCTTCACTCTATAGCCCTACACATGGTGTTCAAAATTCCAGCCTTCTAAACAAAATCATTCTTTCAAGTTTAGGTAATATTCGTACTTCAAATGCCTGGAGAAATAAGTTCATGCCAAAATTAGACATTAATACATTCATTTGCACGGGTTCTCAGATGCCATCCAGCAAGAGAGAATTGAGAATGGTTTTGAGAGCAGAGGTAAACGTACATGAGGGCTTTACACAGACATGATGGGCAGTTTAGATAAGGCAAACACCAGCAATGGGCAAAGAATACCTTGAAACTAGAGGAAAAAGTAGATATAGCAGGGCCATGCAAAGGGGATTTAGGGCAACATAAAATGACCTTGTTCAGCTTCTCAATTTTCTAGTAGTCATCATGTCCTGGCTAAGCATCCTGCTGTGTTTTGGTATCATCAAAAGAGAGTTTTGAAAAATCCTATGCATGTGATGATGTTTCTATATACAACCTAGATGTGATTGTGTCTTAGAAAATCAGATTGATGTATTCAAGGGGTCAGGGCTGGACGTGAACCTGGTGCCTATTTACCCAGAGTATCTTTAATTTTACTGGCCCAAAGCTGCACCTGGAGGCATCCTCATCCTCTTCGAAAATTCAGACTTAGTTTACCTGAAGTAGGTCCTAGGAATGTGTATTTTTGACAAATATCTGATATGATTTTCATTGAGCAGTTAAGTTTGTAAAACCCTAGTCACTCAACAGATCAGAAAAAAGCCTAGAAAGGGGATGGCACTTGCGTGAAATAATGTGATGAGATTCTCACTGAGTTAAAAATCCAAGAATCCACTCCAAATTCATGTTCTTTTCACTTTACAAAGCCCTCCCCAGCTGTGCTTTGATATATCTAGCTATAAAACTGGACTAGTACTTTTTCCATTTCCTTATCTGCAGTTTCTAATGCAAGCCACAACCCAGGATAAATCAGATGAGAAGGGTGGGGAGTAAAGATGAGATTGCCCTGGTGTTAACCTTTTAATTAAATCAATTGTTTGTGCCTCTAATAAAGGGAGTGTTCAAATGGAAAACAGAAAAGACCTGGGATGACATATGATATGCCCTCATTTGCAGGGAACACAGAAGGTAGAATTGCCCAGAAGCAGGCGTTCTTCCATTTGAAAGGAGGAGTCCTCTAGAGGTTGGAACTCTTGCTGAGTCCTGGCAGTTAGAAGCAATACTCCAGGGCCATGGATGCTCTGCACTGGCTCCACTCAGCCTGAGGAGGAGGGGCAAGGCTGTCCCCAGGGAGCACCTATTAGCAAGTTGGAGGGAGCCCAGGAAAGAAGGTTGCTTTGTTATTAATGACAAATGAACTGTGGATGCTGCTGTCAGAGGTTCCAAGCTCCCCATTCCCCATCACTCCCCATATCCTGTGGGTTGTGAAATTCTACTCAGGCAGGGTCTGAAGTGTGTTTCCCTGGTCTCAAAATGGCTGGTAGCCAAAGTGCTTTTGTATTGTGAACTTATTGGGGGTGAGGCCAGGTGATGTGGTCAGCTTTTGGAGCTACAGCAAGGAAAATGTCTAGAGAACCTATTTTTAGTTGCCTTGGCACCAAAATTGGCCACTCAGAGAGGGAGCTGCTCAGAGTGGTGAATAAGTAAGTCCCTAATGTATCACACCTGAAGCCAAACCAGTCTTTGCTATTAGGTACCTGATTATAGAAAGGGCATATTTCTCACTGCAGTACAGTTCAGTTTCCTTTACCTACTCTATGCTTCCTTTTTAGCAAATGCAACACAGCACAGGAGAAAAAATAAACAGCTTCAGATGTGTGATTTACTACTTAAACAGCCTGGGCTTTAGTGTTCTCATCTGCCAATTGAACATCATAATCGTTTCTCTTATTTTTTTTTGTAAGAATTCATTTAAATTAAAATGCCACTATCTGGCAGAAGAGATTGTGAGATTTTATAATCCTTGAGGACATACCCTAGTCTCAAGATCTTCCCTCATTCATTGCTGTAACTCTGTAATTCACTAACAGACTTGGTATGGGAAAGAAATTTCATATATGTCAGTGAGAGAATGGTTGGAATAATCATTAAAACTGGCACTGAGTAAATTTAAATTACTCATAAATCCATAATACCCCACCAGTTCTCACCTCCTTCATGTAAACTTTAATACCATACTAAAATGACTACCTTGCCCTTAAAATTTTGTGAGCAGTTGTTGCATCTAACATTTCCTCAAATCTGAGTTTATTTTTTACTTATTTTTTTGAGCACAACCTATATGCCAAATATTTTGTGATTTGCTGGAGGAAAATTTAAATGAATAAAACACAACCCATATTCTCACCATGGAAGAATCTGTGCTGATTAATAAAAAATATATACAGTCATGTGCCATGTCATGACATTTCAACCAACCATGGGTCATGTTGGTGACAGAAGGTCCAGAGAACTGTATCATGTGATGAAATGCTGGCTTGGTCTGCTAACTACACTTTTATGATGTGTGCACAATGCTGAGATCACTTGATGGCAAATTTCTCGGAATATATCCTTATTATTAAGTGATGCCTGATTGCAATGATTTAAGTATAACATATTGGGATAGAGGAAGGAATAAATGCTAGGGAAACAGTAGCCACATGAGTAACTTAGGATAGTCTCTAGAGATGAATCCAATACTGTCATCTACCTACACATAGCCTGCAGCAATAGCCCTGTGACATCCGATGCACCAGATCTCAGAAGCTAAGCGGGGTCGGGCCTGGTTAGTCCTTGGATGGGAGAACGCCGGGAACATCAGGTGCTGTAGGCTTGGGAGAAGGACCCGGCAACCCCCTCCCAAAAATCAATCTGCCATTGAAAACCCTATCAACAGCAGAGAAGCACTGACAAGAGTGTTTCGCCTGTTGTACGCAGGGTGGCTATGAGTTGGATACCGACTCTATGGCACCTAACAACAACAACATCTACATATGGGATTTCCAAATATGCTTGCATGTGAATGTACGAGTGAAGACCTGGTGTGTGTGTGTGTGTGTGTGTGTGTGTGT
>VMDO01006820.1:0-96585 GCA_007922755.1 Pedetes capensis
TGGGAACCCTCTGAAATGCATGTGACATTAGCCAACTGCTAAGTTCTTGCCAAACGTGAGTGAGGTAAAGAGATCCTGAGAAGTCAGAGCAGAGAACTGCAGTTTGAAAAGCTGTGCCTTTTAATCCAGGAGAGATTGGTCAACGAAGTCCAGGAATTTGCTTACCTAAACTGCCTCCATTTCTCCATCTGGGTTGGGGACAGGGGTATGTGTGTGCCCACTCTGAGGAGTCATTCATGGAAAAATAAAAGTGAAGTTGATATTAAAGACCTGGGTATTTTTCTCTCTCTGGCTCTGTCTCTCACTCTCTGTCTCTCTCTGTCTCTCTGTCTCTCTGTCTCTCTGTCTCTCTCTTTTTTTTTTTTTTTTTTTTTGGTGCTGGGGGTTGAACCCAAGGCTTTGCAAGTGCTGGACCACTGAGCTGCACTCTCAGCCCATTTTTTTAACTTTTTGAGACAGGGTCACACTAAGTTACAAGACTGCCTCTGGTCTCCAACTTGTGATCCTCCTGCCTTCGCCTCCTGAGCCGCTGGGATCACGGGTGTGCGCCACCTTGCCTGGTTTAAAAGAGTTGTTTTGAGAGGTCAAATGACATGGGCTTCTATCAGAATCTCACCAAGAGCAGCATTTGTAACAGTAAGAGATTGCTGCCAACCTAAATGTCCATCCAGAAAGGTGTAGCTGAGTCACTGCAGCGGGATGTCACCATGGAAGGCTGGGATTAAACAGGAGGGAAGTCGACCTGTGTGCGCCAGCACCAAGAGAGCCCAAGGACTGTGTGGTGCTGGTGACCCAACCTGGGGCTGGGGCGTGCTAAGGAGTTCCCTGTCACCCAGCCACACCCCAGCCCCTCTGAGATTGCAGAGAGGAAAGAAAACTATGGGACAAAACGCACAGCTAATGTTTTAAAGCCTGCAGCCATAGCCCTGTGTCATCCGATCCCATCAGATCTTGGAAGCTAAGCTGGGTCGGGCCTGGTTAGTACTTGGATAGGAGTCCGCCTGGGAACACCAGGTGCTGTAGGCTTGGGAGACAGACCCGGCAACCCACTCCCAAAAATCAATCTGCCACTGAAAACCCTGTGAACAGCAGAAAGCACTGAAAGTGTTTCGCCTGTTGTACATAGGGTCACTATGAGTTGGATACCACTCGACGGCACCTAACAATAGCAACAGCAATGTTTTAAAAAGGCACTAGATGCTTTCATTTCCCACGTGTCTGTCAGCTTACTATCCTGTGGCGTCCTGTGTGTTGCTATGATGCTAAAAGCTATACCATAGGTTCCTCAGATACCAGCAGGGCCACCCATGGTGAACAGATTTCACCCGAGTGTTCCGGACTAAGGCAGACTAGGGAGGAGGACCTGGCAGCCCACTCCTGAAACAGTTGGTCATTGAAAACCCTATGAACAGCAGAGAAGCACTGTCAAATATAGTGCCACAAAACGAGCCCCTGAGGCTGGAAGGCATTCAAGAGATGACTGGGGAAGAGCTGCCTCCTCAAAGTACAGTCAACCTTGATGATGGGAATGGAGTAAAGCCCCTGAGACCTCCTTTTGCTGATGTGGCACAACTCAAAGTGAGAAGAAACACAGTGAGTGTAACAATGGGCTCAAACATAAAACAGACCATGTGCAAGGCACAGTGGGGTAGTGTTTTGTTCTGTGGTACATTAGGGTCACTAAGAGTCAGACCTGACTTGATGGCGCCCAATAACAAGATGCTTTTATAAAGATCATATGTGTGTGTGTGTGTGTATGTGTGTGTGTGTATTTGTGTGTGTATATAGTCCTTTTATTTTTTGTGGTAATATACGTAACATAAAATTTGCCATTTTAACCTTTTTTGGAGGGAGAGGGGTGCTATGTGTCAGTCCTAGGACCTCACTCATGCTAGGCAAGTGCTCTACCACTGAGCGGTACTCCCAGCTCAATACTTTCTAGTTTTGGGATAATAGCCCCAGTAAATGCGAAGTGATCACCAGTGGTTTTATAATAAGTAGCTCCAAAATTAAGACAATTGCTACTTATTGCTTTGTGTCTTATTTAAGGATATTAGTGTAGGGGGTGGGGGGTTGTTTGTTCTTTTGTTTTGTTGGCAGAGTCTTTCTGTGTGGCCAAAGCTGGCCTTGAACTCATGATCCTCCTGCCTCTGCCTCCCAAGTGCTAGGAGATATATCACTGTTCCTGAGAGAACACGGGTCATTTTGAGATACATTTTCTAATCTTAATTAGACAGCAAGACCATTAGACTGTCTATTTTATATAAACGATCTACTGGAGTCAGTACAAAATATATTGAAATTACTGTTTTAATTAAGATGAATAATATCCATTGTCAGTATGAGAGTCTATGAAAAGAACTTTCAAGATCCTGCCCTCTGCTGTCTCATTCATGCCATGCAACTAAACATTTAAGCACAATTAAAAGTAATATTCATCACCAAAAAGGTAGACATAGAATTAGCATAGGACCCAGAAATTCCATTCCCAACGGTATAAAAACCTGTACACAGATGCTCATAGCAGGAGCACCATTCACAATAGCCAAGAGACAGAAACAATCCAGATGCCCATCAAAACATGTCTGGGTAACTACATTTTAAATATTTATGCAGTGGAATATCATTTAGCTGCAATAAAGAATGAAGCGCTGGCACATTCTACAACATGAATGAACCTTGGAAACTTTGAATTATCTTAAGTGAAAGCAGCTAGACCCAGAAGGCCGCATATTACCTGATTCCATTTATATACAATGTCTAAAGTCAGTAAATCCATAGAGCTGGAGAGTGGGTGAGAGGTTGCCAGGCACTGGGAAGGGGACTCTGCGAAGCAGCTGATCATTTGGAATGAAGACGCTTGGAGCCAGGCAGTGGTGATTGCGTAGCGCCATCAATGTCCCAAGTGTCACTGAGCTGTACACTGCTAAATGGTTTACATGATGAATTTTTTGCATTGTGAATTTTACCTGAATTTTGATAAAAAAAAGAAGTAACATTAGAATATGAATATCCTGAGCTGGGCTTGATAGCGTACTCCTGTGGCCCCAGCTACCCAGGAGGCTAAATCCAGAGGATGACTTGAGCCCAGGAGTTAAGGGCCAGCCTGGGCAATACAGCAAACAAGACTGTCTCAAAACAAACAAACAAAAACAAAAACAAACTATGAATGTCCTAAAGTGGATTCTTCAGCTAGCCACTGGGATTGTGTACCATCATGCCCCACTGTTTTTCTTCTTAAACAGTACTTTTGCTGGGCACGGTGGCGCACACCTCTAATCCCAGCAACTCAGGAGGTGGAGGCAGGAGGATCACAAGTTGGAGACCAGAGGTAGTCTGCATAATTTAGCGAGACCCTGTCTCAAAAAGTAAAACCAAAAAATGGGCTGAGGGTGCAGCTCAGTGGTCCAGCACTTGCAAAGCATGCAAGCATGAGGCCCTGGGTTCAACCCCCAATACCACACACAAAAAAATACTTTTTACATGTATTATTATTATAGAAATAATACCTAGATATAGTGGTGAGGGCAAGCAAAGTATTCAATGCAAAAGGGTATAAGAAGCAAATTCTTGCAGGAGATGCAGCTGGTAGACCGCTTGCCTAGAATGCAAGGCCCTGGGTTTGATTGTCAGCATCACAAAAAAGAAGGAAGGAAGGAAAGAAGGAAGGGAGGGAGGGAAGGGCGGAAGGAGAAGAAAGAAAGGGAGAAACAGAAGGAAAGAAAGAAGAGAGAGAAAGGAAAGAAGGAAGAGAGACAGAGACATAGAGAGACAGAGAGAGAGAGAGAGAGAGGAAGCAAGCAAGAAAGTGAGTTCTTCTTCCCCATCCTTTAAATCCCCTCTCAGAAATAATGACTGCCAGTGGTTTTTTGGTAAATTCTTCCAGAAAATATTAAGTTATTAAGACTTTTTAGGATTAAGACTTTATTATTACAGAAATTGGATCCTAGTCTATGTGCTGCTTTATACCTTTTTTCTTCCACTTAATGAGATACTTTAGTTCTTCATGGCAGCATGTTCATTTTCAGCTCATTCCATGTGTTTGTTGTATGGCAGTATTTTATTAAATGAAGAGATATTTATTTAACTAGTCCCCTCGTGATGGATGCTTAGGTTGTGTACAGCTCTTGGCTGCTACAGCCAAAGAAACGTTAAGCATTCTTATTTAAAAATCTTTGTGCTTATATGTGAATACATGTGTGGAATGCATTTCTTTTTCTTTTTCTTTTTTTTTTTTTTTTTTGCGGTACTGGGGGTTGAACCCAGGGCCTCGCGCCTGCATGCTCTGCAAGTGCTGGACCACTGAGCTGCACCCTCAGCCCATTTTTTTTTTTTTTTTACTTTTTGAGACAGGGTCTCTCTAAGTTACGCAGACTGCCTCTGGTCTTGAACTTGCCATCCTCCTGCCTCCACCTCCCAAGCTGCTGGGATTACAGGCGTGCGCCACCATGCCCAGCTTGGAATGCATTTCTAAAACTTGATTTGCTGGTGTTGGGCAATGAATTGTGTTCTTCCAAGATTCACAGTTTGAAGCACTGACCCCGATGTGACTATTTGGAGACAGAGTCTTTGGAGGGGTAACTATGGTTAAAAGAGGTCGTAAAGTCTGAGCCTGATCTGACAGGACTGGATGTCTTCCTAAGAAGACAAGAAGACAACACCTCACCACACTTCCCTCCCCTCCTCCCTCCCTCCCTCCCTCTCCATCCCTCCCTCCACCCCTCCCTGCATGTGCACAGGAAAGCAGCCGGGTTAGAACACCGTGAGGAGGTGGCCGTCTCTGAGCCAGGAGGTGAGGCCTCACTGGAACCAGCTCTGAAGGCCTCTTGACTTTGGACTTCCAGCCTCTAGAAGTGTGAGAGCAAACTTTGGTTGGACAGCCTCAGCCTGTGGTACTCTGTCACGGCAGCATCAACAGGCTGACACGCCGTGTCCAACGCACGCACATTTCACATGTGGTTGGTAGGATCCAGGGGCTGGGGTGTAGCTCAGTGGGTAGAGCGCTGCTCTGGGTGCTCTGAGGCTCTGGGTTCGACCCCCAGCCCCGCAAAATGGGAGAAGACCTGGCAAGGCAGAAACAATCAGCACTGAATAACCTATGAATAGCAGAGAAGCACTGACGTAGTGCCAGGCATGGCACAGCATCCAGGAGAGTTTCGTTCTGTTGTACATGGGGTCACTATGAGTTGGACCCAACTTGATGACACTTAACAAGAAGAAGATGCTGTTGTTGTTGTTGTTAGGTGCTGTCGAGTCGTCTCTGACTCATAGCGACCTTCATAGGGTTTTCAATGGCTGATTGTTACAGGATTGCCTCAGGAGTGGATTGCCATGTCCTTCTCCCATTTTTGTGGTGCTGGGAATCGAACTTGGGACCTCATAGACTGCAGAGCAGTGCTCTACCAACTGAGCTAAATCCCAGCCCCAAGAAGAAGATAGGATCAAAATAATTCTCTACTGCGTAGCATGCAGGGGGCCCTGAGTTTGATTCCCACTACTGCCAAAAAAAAAAAAAAAAGTACCTAATTTTAATGTATTCTTGCAGTTGAATTTTTTTCAAATGTTTGTGTGGCATTTAGCATTCAAATGTTTGTCATTCAAATGTTTACATTCAAATGTTTGTGTGGCATTTCATGGTGCTAAGGATTGAACCCAGGGCCTCACGTATGCTAGGCAAATGCTCTCCCACTGGGCCACACCCCTTCCCCCCCCCCCATAAGTGAATTCTTCATCCTTTTGTCCTCTCTGTCCCGCAAGCCTGTTGCATGGTATTACAGGAGAGCATTTGATTTTTTTAAATCTTGAGAAAGGGTCTCACTAAGTTGTGCGGGTTGCCTCTGACCTAGAACTTGTGATCCTCCTGCCTCTGCATCCTGTTGTTGTTAGGTGCCATCGAGTCCGTATCCGACTCATAGCGACCCTCATAGGGTTTTCAATGGCTGACTGTTTCGGGATTGCCTTGGGAGTGGATTGCCAGGCCCTTCTCCCATTTTTGCGGTGCTGGAAATTGAACTCAAGACCTCAGAGACTGCAGCACAGCGCTCTACCAACTGAGCTAAATCCCAGCCCGCCTCTGCATCCTAAGTCACTGGAAATACAGCATGCACCTGGGCATCTGGCTTCACAGGGGCCTCTCAGGTCACTTTCTTATTCATTTTTCGTTTCCTTTTGCTTCCTTCACATTTTGTACATTGGAATGTCTATAAAAAGAAATAAAGGTAAGAGAATACTGTTTGGGGGTCTCTCATATTTGGTGAGGGGCTGGAGTTTAGCTCAGTGGGTAGAGAGCACTGCCCTGTTCTTCCTGAGGACCCAGGTTCAAGCCCCAGCACCACAAAAATGGGAGAAGGACGTGGCAATCCACTCCCAAGGCAATCCCGAAACAATCAGGCATTGAAAACCCAATGAGGGTCACTATGAGTCGGACACAACTCGACAGCACCTAGCAACAACGATATATTTGGTGACAAGATACTTAATTCACAGTCATTTGGGAAAATGAACTGTAAGTCGCATCATATCATCAATGACCATACGCATCCCCCAGAGTCGAATTTCTCAACTGCCTGATGACAGTGTGAACTGGATTTGAACAGTTTCAGGACGGAAAGGTTTATTGCTTGCATCCCTAACGTGGTGAGAAGGATGTGCAATTTTTGTTCTTTGGAATGTGTTGAGCTGGATTCTTCCGATCAATCGTTTATCCTTCCTCTTTCTCATCACTTGGGAGTCTGGGAATACGTCCCCAGGACACTCTGCCCTGGCGCCCCAGCTTCCCACTAAGTTATGCATCCTTCATAATAGTCCTCTCGTAGCTGGAATTCCAGTCAATTGATTTGGCTACAATGGCCCATTGAGTAGAACCGCCCCCCCACACTCCTAACCCACCAGACTGTGAGTTACACTCCTGACATAGCCTCTTTGCACTCCCTTGTTGGATGTTGGTAGAATGAATGAATGGCAGAGACAGCTATTGAGTATCCAGCTGGGTGTGGTGGTGTACACCTGTAATCCCAGCACGTGGGATGCTGAGGCAGGGGGATGGAGAGTTTGAGGCCAGCCTGGGCTAAACAGGGAACCCTATCTTAAAAAAAAAAAAAGTGGCTGTTGAGGCCAGGCACGGTGGTGCATACCTGTAATCCCAGCGACTCAGGAGGCAGAGGCAGAAGGATTGTAGGTTGGAGGCCAGAGGCAGCCTGCTTCACTTAGGGAGACCCTAGCTTAAGATAAAAAATAAAAAGTGAGCTGGGGGTGCAGCCTAATGGTAGAACACTTGCAAAGTATGTTCGAGGCCCTGGTTCAATCCCTGAGTACCATGTGCAAAAATAAAAATGTGCAGATGTTTCTTGGAAAGAATGATATTTTAATCAAGAGGCTGAGCACAGCATTTTGTTTGTTTGTTTTGTTTTTAGATGGGGTCTTGCTCTTGCTGCCCAGGCTGGCCTTGAACTGGTGGGCCCAAGTAATCTTCCCACCTCAACCTCCTGAGTAGCTGAGACTACAGGCATGCACCACCACACTATCTTTGAGCATAGTTTTTGATCTGCACAGAATTCAAGGTCATGATCTTGTAGCCACATTGGCAAGGTGTGTGGCTTGTAGACTGAACAATGAAACAGATGTAGCCAGACTGTCACCTGTGAGAAATTGTAATGTTTTGCACACATGCGCGTGCGTGCGCACACACACACCCATTGCCATTTAAGAAGCTAGACAGACATCTTATAACTCACTATTTTTTGGCCATCCACTTGCAGATGTTGATTAATTATTGAACATTAACTATAGCTGTGTGTTTTCAGATCAAATCAGATTATGTGTTTCTGTGTCATCCTCCCTAATTATTGGGGGGGAAGCAAGACATGACCACAAGAACTTCCCACTCACTGTGCCTCAAATATTCTCTGTCACCCTGAGAAATGACTCTCATGGTGACTTATGTTGGTTGCTGGTCTCAAAACAGAGCATGGGCTATAAATCTGAACTATCCCACTAGCACAAAGTCTGTTTCTAAGCGCTAACCTTGGTGCCTTCTATTTCTGGCACAAGGCTTATTATCCTCCAGAGCTCCAGGCTGTTCTTTCAGACTCAGTTTTTCTTGCTATGTAATGGGTTCAGTCCATTTGCTCTCAGCTTGCAAATTTTCAGCTGGATTTTTCATGTCACCTAAACAAATATCCCTATGAGGGTTGCTATGTGTCTGTCAGACACTTCTCGGCCGCACCTAACAACAACAGCAAACAAATATGGAATTGACTCCTACCTTGATTATTTTTGCCCTACTTTTCAATGCTCACTATGAGACCATCCCCAAACTCCAGGGTAACTCCGTAACTTACATCATTCCAGCCTTTCCCAAGGGAAGTGGCTGCTGATTACAGCACAACAGTAAGACAAAAGTCTGGGACCTTTTGCTTTGCATGTCACTTTCGAAAAGTCCCTTGTGACTTGGCCTCACACGTAGTCAGCAACAAAACTTGCCTTTCTGCTTCTCTGTGAGGTAGTCAAAGCGTGGCGTGCAGGTAATTCAAAACGGCTTGCATTCTGACTGTAGCTCCGACTGTAGCTCTGCGTATTGATGAGGCGCGCCAGAAAACAGCCTAGAGAGGGCCAGGTGGGAACGAATAAGGACCGGGAGGTTGGAAGGGGGGAAGGCAGAGGACTGAGGAGAGAAGTAAAAGCTGAAGAAGAGATTTGATTAGAAAACCTTTCAAATTCGAGGTCATGCTGGGCACAGTGGCGCACACCCGTAATTCCAGCACTAGGGAGGTGGAGGCAGGGCGATCTCGAGTTGACTTCCTCTCAAAAAATAAAGAAAGAAAATAAATTGAATTCCAGGTGGGGGGCGCAATTTCATTTTGATGTTTTGTGTTTAAGTGATACATTTATATATATATATATAGAAAAACCCAGACCAAAACAAAAAAAGTTCAGAGGGCCATAAATTGGAAGTTGCCTTTTTCTGTGGATTTTTACCCCCTCCTCTCTTTTTATTGGAGACAGTCTCGCTATGTGACCCAGGCTGGCCTTAAATTCGAGACCTTCCTGCCTCAGCCTCCATTACAGATATGCACCACCACATCCAGCCCTTGTTTGATCTGTTTTGCTTTTCCATAATAATACATTTATTCAACAAATATTTATTGAGTGCCCAGTGTGTGCTGAAGCCTACAGCCATACCACTGTGGCATCTGATCCCATCAGATCTCAGAAGGTAAGTAGGGTTGGGCTTGGTTAGTACTTGCATGGGAGACCATCTGGGAAAAACAAGATGCTATAGGCTTGGGAGAAGGACCAGGCAACCCACTCCCAAAATGTAATCAGCCATTGAAAAACTTATGAATAACAGAGAAGCACTAACAATAGTGTTTCACCTATGGTCCATAGGGTCACCATGAGTCAGATACTGACTCGACAGCACCTAACAACAACGAATGCTGAATTGTGTTCTAAGCAGTCAGTATAAAGCACTGAACAAAACAAGCCACACTAGCTTTCTACTGAAGTGTAACACTGTTGCCTTGGGTTCAACCCCCAGGACTGCAAAAACAAAACAAAACAAAACAAAGCAAAACAAATTCCACCTGTGTTCTCTCTCATTTTCCAAGGGTCAAGACTCCAGGCCTGCTGAGCTGAGTTAACTGCATCAGGTCCTCCCTAGGCTACAGTCCAGGTATCAGCAGGGTTCCATTCTCACCCGGACACCCAGGTGGAGATGGATCTGCTGCTTCTGAGCCCCTCCGGGGGTCGTGGAATTCCTTTCCTTGTGGTGTTAGGCCTGGCAGCTTCGCCTTCCCAGTAGCTGTTGGGCAGAGGCCCTGGCCTCCCCGAGGCCGCCCTGGCAGAGCACAGGGGCCGCCTGCGTCTTCCCAGAAAGCAGAAGCGCAGGAGCGCACCTGCGAGCAAGGTGGAGCCCTCCGCAAGGCGACCTGGTGATGGGGACGGCAGCCACCCTTCACCATGGCTCCCGCCACACTCAAGGAGAGGGAACACGGGAAGGAGGATCAGGCGAGGCCGTCTCGAGTCTGCAGGGCAAGCCAAGCCGTGTCCCCCACCAGCTTCCACTCTAGTCGGGGACGCCAGACTGCAAGGGAATGGACAAATAGGCATATGTTGTTGTTGTTGTTGTTGTTAGGGGCCATCGAGTCGGTATCCGACTCATAGCGACCCTCATAGGGTTTTCAATGGCTGACTGTTTCGGGGTTGCCTTGGGAGTGGATTACCAGGCCCTTCTCCCATTTTTGAGGTGCTGGGAATTGAACTCAGGACCTCAGAGACTGCAGCGCAGCGCTCTACCAACTGAGCTAAATCCCAGCCCAGGCATATGTTGGGTTCTGCAAATAAGTGCGCTATTTATAAGCTATTTATAATAAGTGAAACAGGAAAGCTGGATAGGCGGAGCAGAAGTGAAGGAGGGTGGCTGTAGAAGAGGGTGGTCAGGAGGGCCTCCGGGGGCAGCAGCCTTTGAGCAGAGCCCTGCAGGAAATGAAGGAGCCCCGCAGAGCAGGATGCACTGAGCTGATGCACAGGTCCCAGCCATCAGCACTGTGACAGTGAGGTGCTCTGGGCAGCAAAATCGCAGTGATCCGGCACAGGGCACGAGGCTGGAGAGGAGACAGGGTTAACGGGAATGCCAAGGATTTTGACCTAAGCCATTTGAAGAATGGAGTCACCATTTACTGAGATGTGGAAAACAGTGAGCGAAATGATTTTTGGCATTAAAAAAAATCTGGCGGCCAGGCGCGGTGGCACATGCCTGTAATCCCAGCGACTCAGGCGCCAGAGGCAGGACCATTGCAAGTTCGAGAGTAGAGGCAATCTGAGTAACTTAGGGAGACCCTGTCTCAAAATCAAACCTAAGAAAATGGGCTGGGGGTGCAGCTCAGTGGTATAGCACTTGCAAAAGCACACGAGCATGAGGCCCTGAGTTCAATCCCCAGTACTACAAAAAGAAAACCTCAAAAAACTAAAACAGCAACATCAGAAACCTAGCATTTGATTTTGTTATACACTGCAAGGAAACGACGTTCTCAGCTTGATGTTTTGGAAAGCTTGCTCTGCGTGCTGTCAGGAGTGAATGCGGGCCTATGGTAGGCACTGTCCCAGACCAACGGAAGGAAAGGTCTGGGGAGCCTAGGGAAGAACTGAACAGAGCGTGGAGAGCTGTGAGCGGATTTACGATTGGTTCTGGAGGCAAAACAGGGGCGATCTCAGGTCTATTGAAAGTGAGAGGAATGGGAAGGTCATACTTGTCTTCTAGGCATAAAGTACAAGGTGATTCTCCAAACAAGAACAATAATAAGATTGTATTATATACTCGGGCTTTGGAAAGTCCATTTACCATGATCACGTAATGCTTTTTATTTATTTTTTGTGATACTTGGGGTGTTGAACTCAGGCTTCCCACATACTTTGCAAATGCTTTACCACTGAACTGCAGCCCCAACCCATCTTTTACTTTTGATTTTGCGACAGTTGTTGTTGTTGTTAGGTGCCATCGAGTCGGTATCCGACTCAAAGCAACCCTACATACAAAGGGTGAAACACTGTTGTCAGTGCTTCTCTGCTGTTCCTTGGGTTTTCAATGGCAGATTGATTTTGAGACAGAGTATCACTAAATTATACAGGCTGCTTCTGGCCTCGAAGTTGTGATCCTCCTGCTTCAGCCTCTCAAGCCACTGGGATTACAAGTGTGGGCCCCCACTCCGGTCCCAGTAACTCTTTTGGAAAGGAGACTTGGACCGCATTTCAAGATATGTAGGCTGTGGCAGGAGAATATTCTGGTGTGAGAGCTTAGCATTTACCAAGAGCCTTTACTGTTAGAAATGGAATTTCTCTGCCAGTCCTGCTTAATGACAGGCGACATAGCAGTTGTCGAGTGTCACCCTCTAAGGCAAGGCCACGTCAGCTGGGGTCTTCTCATTCACCCGCAGGCTGCCTGCCAGTGATGAGTTTCAAAGGCTAGATGGTAAAACGCACAGACTCCGGGGGTTGGGTCTTGGTGAAATTTCAGAATTTTCTCTTCCGAGTGGGCAGGGACGGTCACCTGCTCTGCATGGCCTTGGTCAAGGACACTGCTTCCTTTATTAATAGTAAATTGGGGAGGGGCTGAGGGTGTGGCTCAGTAGCTCAATGGTACAGCACACGCTTAGTATGAACAAGGCCCTGGGTTCCGTCCCCAGAACTGCAAAAACCAAACCAAAACGAAAAGATAGCAGGTGCTGCCTTCATGGCTTTATGAAGTTTGCACCTGAAAGACATCTGGACGTTTCACAGATTGGCTAAAAAATAAAAGCGATGAGACAGTACGCTCATTCTGGCTGTGTTCTTTCTTCTTCCCCACTGTCCTTAGGTTGGGCTAGCAATCCTGTGGCAGGTGGGGTCCCCACCATGGTCAAGTCTATAGAAACACCACTCAAAACGGAGGTTATTCAGAACAGGGAAATGTATAGAAAGTAGAGAAATCTAGAGAAAGTGGTTGCCTGGGGCTAAGGTTGGGAAAGGGATTGACTAAAAGTGGTCTTAAAGGGTCCGCATGATGGCGCACATCTGTAATCCCAGCTACTCGAGAGGCTGAGGCAGGAGGATCACAAGTTTGAGGTTACCCTGGGCTACATAGCAAGTTCAACTCCAGCCTGGGCAACTAAGTGAGACTCTGTCTCAGAATAAAATTTAAAAAGGGCTGGCACATGGCTGAGCATATGAGCGTACCCCCTGAGCTACACCTCCAGCTTCAATAAAGCTCTTTAAAAATTTTTAATTGACAAATAATAATTGTATGTATTTATGGGGTATATGTGGTGTTTTGATATATGTATACATGAAATCAAGTAAATTAACATATCCATTACCTGACATATTTATCCTTTTTTGTAGTGTGAACATTTAAAGTCTGCTTCCTTAGCAGTTTTGACGTATCCATTACATTATTATTTACTATGTTCACTGTGGGCTGGGATTTAGCTCAGCTGGTAGAGCGCTGCGCTGCAGTTTCTGAGGTTCCGAGTTCAATTCCCAGCACGGCAAAAATGGGAGAAGAACCTGGCAATCCACTCCCAAGGCAATCCCGAAACAGTCATTGAAAACCCTATGAGGGTTGCTATGAGCTGGATACTGACTCAATGGCACCTCACAACAACAGCAACATGTTCACTGTGCTGTGCAGCAGATATCAAAAACATATTCCCCTTGTCTAGTTGAAACTTTGCACCCTTTAACCAACATCTCCCTGTCAATAAACCTCTTAAAACACACACACACACACACACACACACACACACACACAGAGTGTTAGATTATCTAGGGTTCTCCAGAAATAATAAGACCAATACGATCAGTCTATCTATCTCCATGTCCATCTCTCGCATTGTCTATGGTTTATTGCATGGCGTTGGCTCACATGATTGTAGATGCTGAAAAGTCCTACAGTGTGCTTTCTGTAAACTAGAGACCCAGGAGAGCTGGTGTGGTCCTGTGAACAGGAGGGCAGGAGAAGTTGGCTGTCCCAGTGAAGCAGTTGGGCCAACAGCAAATTCCTCCTTCCTTCGCTTTTTCATTCTATTCAGGCCCTCAGTGAACTGGCTGATGGGACTGGATGATGCGCGCTCCCCTTGGGAGAGCAGTCTGCTTTACTCAGTCTCTGATTCAAAGGCTGAATGAGCCTTCAGAAGCACCGTGCTGGATGTTGTTGTTAGGTGCTGATAGTCGTGTCCAACTCATAGCAACCCTCACGGGGGTTGATTGTTTTGGATTTGCCTTGGAAGTGGATTGCCACATCCTTGTCCCATCCCTGCCGGAGAGACCCAGAAATAATGTTTAATCTGGGCACCTTATGTCCCAGTTAAGATGACACATAAAATTACCCACCACAAGTCACCCATCATCAACTTGCGACTCATACTCATTTCCTCAAACCATGCTTAATTTCCCGATCAAGACAATAACAAGGTCATCATTCTGCCTGACATGATACAGCTATCCTGTGTAACCTTAAAAATGTAGTTTGAGCTGGGCATGGTGGCGCATGCCTGTAATCCCAGCGGCTCTGGAAGTGGAGGCAGGAGGATCGCAAGTTCAAGACCAGAGGCAGTTTGTGTAATTTAGTGAGACCCTGTGTCAAAAAGTAAAAAAAAAAAAGGGGGTGGGGGTGGGGGTGCAGCTCAGTGGTCCAGCATTCGCAAAGAATGCAGGTGCAAGGCCCCTGGGTTCAACCCCCAGTACTGAAAAAAAAAAAAAAATGCAGCTTGGATCATTGTTGTTGTTGTTAGGTGCCGACTCACTGCGACCTTATGTACAACAGAATGAAACACTCCTCGACACTGTGCCATGCTCGGCACTATGCCAGTGCTTCTCTGTTATTCATAGGGTTTTCGATGGCTGGTTTTTTCAGGATTGCATCAGGAGTGGGCTGTCACATCCTTCTCCCGTTTTTGCAGTGCTAGGGATTGAACCTAGGGCCTCAGAGATGGCAGAGCAGCACTCTACCAACTGACCTAAACCCCAGGCCAGTTTGGATCATGGAAGTTCCCAAAGGTCCAAGTGTCAAAGCCTTACTTCCCAGTGTGGCACTGTTGGGAGGTCGTGGGGCCTTTAGAAAAGGGGGCCTAAAGAGATATCTTTAGGTCATGGGGGACATACCCTCGAAGGGGACTGGGGGACTCTATCCCCTCTCTTGCTTCCTGGCCACAATGAGCTCTGCCACCTGCCCCCACCACAAGGTGCTGTCTTGCCCCAGGCCTAAAAGCAAAAGGGCCCACCAACCATGGACTGAAACCTCCAAAACCACGAGCCACAATATACCTTTTTTCTTTATGAGTGGATTATTTCAAGTTTTTGTTAGTGATGGGAAGCTGACTAAAGTCCTTGAGTGATATTTACTCTTTTCCTTGATAGTCCATAACTTAAACACTGTGATGTAAAACTAACACGCAAGTCTTGTGATAAAAAAAATCAATATATCTTAGGTTACATGGTAAGGGAGTAAGAGACGAAAAGAAACAAAGTTACTTGTTATGCACACACACACACACATTTATAACAAAATAAACAGAGAATTCTCATGACAGTTGTACTCCTCATTTCTTTTTCTTTTTCTTTTTTTTTTCTTTTTCTGTGGTACTGGGGGTTGAACCCAGGACCTCGCGCCTGCATGCTCTGCAAGTGCTGGACCACTGAGCTGCACCCCTCAGCCCATTTTTTAACCTTTTGAGACAGGGTCTCGCTAAATTACGCAGATTGCCTCTGGTCTCGAACTTGTGATCCTCCTGCCTCTGCCTCCCAAGCCGCTGGGATTGCAGGTGTGAGCCACCGCGCTCGGCTTGTAATCCTCATTTCTATAACTAGTCATGTGGTCCTAGCTGGTGTTTATAACCACCCTCTTCCCTTTGCCTTCAGCAAGCACCTCAGACAGTCATGACTCTTTACCTGGAGTGGTGACCTGCACCTTCGCTCCTGAATGGTCTGGGCCATCCGTAGCCCTGCCTGGATCTGGTTCTATGATTTTCCATTGAACTTAGTCTCAAGACACAGTAACAAAATGTGAGGCCCCAAGTGATCTCTTCCTTACCTCCACTGCAGCAGAAGTCCAAGTTTTCTTAGCCACATGGACCTTTGGGGGACGTGTGGAGTAGCAGCCCCAGTGTCCCTTGGGAGTTAGGATCAATCATCCCAGCCACTACAGGCTTCCTTCCCTTCTTTGCTGGTCGATTCAGTGGGTGGAGGATTCCAAAGTGGCTGAGTGGCCGTTCAATGGAATGATTGTCATGCCTCTGGATGGAAGCATTTCTCCCTCTGGATTTAAGAATGGTGGGCCAGCATTGGGAAACAGTACTGGGGTGGCTGGTAGCTGTGGGGTGGCTGGCTGATTACCCTGGAGAATACTGGGGACTCAGTGTTGACAGGTCATCCTATCCATTTAGTCATTAGAGCCCTCCTCTACTGCAGTCATGTGGGGGGGAGTGTTGTGGTTTGGATATGAAATATCCCCTAACACTCATGTGTTAGCCAGGCATGGTGGCACATGCCCATAATCCCAGTACTTAGTACTGTGGGAACAGGAGGCAGAAATTTTGTTGGTGGGTCACTAGGGGTAAAAGTGGCAGTGACTGATCCCCCTCCCATTTACACCCCTTGATTCCTAGACTGGTGGATCCTGGCCGTGGGAGAAATAGCACCGTGTATTAGAGGTTGATTCCAAACACATACAGCCTTCTGGAGAACCTTGCCCCGTCCTGTGAGGTATTAGCACTTAGCAAGCGTTGTTGATTATGTCTGCAAAGACCACTCCACTGTTCCAACAAATCAGCTGCTTCTGAGAGGTGGGGAACGTGATAAAAACTGGGAGCTCCAGCCGGATGTGGTGGCGCACACCTGTAATCCCATTGGCTCAGGAGGCGGAGGCGGGAGGATCGAAAGTTCGAGACCAGAGGCAGTCTGTGTAACTTAGCGAGACCCTGTCTCAAAAACTAAAAAAATGGGCTGGGGGCGCAGCTGAGTGGAGTGGTCCAGCACTTGCTGAGCATGCAGGCGCGAGGCCCTGGGTTCAAGCTCCAGTACCGCAAAAAAAACAAAACAAAACAAAAAACCAAAAAGAACTGGGAGTTCCAAGAACAGGGGCATGTTGCTGTACTTTTTAATTTTTCTTCTTGAGGTAGGGTCTCATTCTGGAGTCCTGGCTGGCCTTGAACTTGAGATTCTGCCTCAGCCTCCCACCGGCTAAGGTCACAGGTGTGCACCACCATTCCCAGCTCTCATAGCTGCCCTTCTTTTGCTGGGACTTGACCTCCTTCATCAGAAGCAATGCCATGTGGAATACTTTGAGAGGAAATAGCTGTTCTGTAAGTCTGTGAATGGTGGTTTTGGTAGCAGCATTGTGCGTGGGGAAAGTAAATTCATATGTAGAGAAAGACTCTATTATGTTGTTGTTGTTAGGTGCCCTTGAGTCGGTGTCTGACTCATATCGACCCTTATAGGGTTTTTCAATGGCTGTTTTAGGATTTGCCTTGGGAGTGGATTGCCAGGCCCTTCTCCCATTTTTGTGGTACTGGGAATTGAACTCGGGTCCTCAGAGACTGCAGCGCAGCACAGCGCTCTACCAACTGAGCTAAATCCAAGCCCAGAATCTATTATAAGAACAAAACACTACCCCTTTAATGATGGAAACAGTCCAATGTAACCAACCTGCTGTGGGGTGGCTGGCTGGTTACCCTGGAGAATACGGGGGACTCAGTGTTGACAGGTCATCCTATCCATTTAGTCATAGAGCCCTCCTCTACGTGGGGAGACCCTGTCTCAAAACGTAAAAAAATGGGCTGGGGGCGCAGCTGAGTGGAGTGGTCCAGCACTTGCTGAGCATGCAGGCGCGAGGCCCACATGACTGCAGTCATGTGGGGGTGTGTTGTGGTTTGGATATGAAATATCCCCTAAACACTCACGTGTTAGCCAGGCATGCTGGCACATGCCCATAATCCCAGTACTTAGAAGGCAGAGGCAGGAGGATCGCTGCCAACCTGAGGCCAGCCTGGGCTGCATAACAAGTTCTAGCCCAGCCGGGGCTACAGAGAGAGACCTTGTCTCAAAAAGCAACAACCAACAAGCAAAAAAGTAAATAAATAAATAAATAAAAATAAATAAAAAGACTGATACATTGAGGTTCCCAGCTGGTTGGTGCTATTGAGAAGTGACTGGCTCACGATGGTGCTGACCTAATCAGTGAATTGATCCACTGATATGTTTGCAGCTGAATGAGCTATTAGGAGATGGGGCCTTGCAGGAGGAAGTAGGTCGCTGGAGCTGTGACTTTGCAGGCTGGATCTCACCCCGGGCCCCCTCTTCCTTGTTCTCTGCTTCTCGGCTGTGGCTTCCTCCTTGATGTCCCGCCTCCCCGCATAGGGGCCCAGAAGCAACAGAGCCAGGTAACCCCGGACAGAAAACTCTGAAACCCGGAGCCAAAATAAATCATCCTGTAAGCTTTTTTCAGATATTTGTCACAGTGAAGGAAAAGTGACTGACACAGTGAACGTTCCCAAGGGACACAAATATCTTCATCCTTTTTGCCCATTCATACTTTCCACATCCTTTCTCCCTGAATTTCCTTGTTACCAATTTTCTGATTATGTTCCTTTCAAGACCCTGGTCTTCTAGAAGAATCACTGATGGCGGCCCCTGAATCAGTATATAACTGTACACCTGGCCGTTTCTCCTAAGCAAAGGGCTGTGCTCCGTTTTGCTGAGATTTCCCTTCACCACCTTCCTTCAGGGTGTCCTACAGAGAGGGCCTGGAGTGCTGTGCCCGTCCACTTTCAAGTGGTGCCTCCATCTTGTACAGAACCATCTGTGTACCAGGCCTGAGCCTGACCGTCTTCTGTCAGATGATCGTAGGGAACCCCTTGTGAAGCCACAGATACAGACTGGGAGAGAGGAGAGACTAGCAGAAAAAGAGACCATGGGCATTCAAGCCACGCCTTCATGTAACTTACCTGTGCCTTCAGGACCTGCTCGGTCTCCATCATGTACGTATATAATACAGCCATTTGACGATGAATTGCTACCATTTGTGACCAGATTTATGGCTTGGAGGGTCTGACAACACTTGGTTCATGACGGGTGGCTCAGGTCACATGGTAACTTGGTGGCTCGTGGTTAAGTGTTCAGTCTCTAGCAAGACCAGTAGCAGGCCAAGAGTTTCTCACAAGGAAGTTAGTTGTCTGTAGATGCCGGCAGGGTTTTGCTCTGAATCCTCAGGGTCTGGGCTACAATTCACCTATCGCATCCCTACCTGCCACTGCCGCCACAGGTACTACTGGGTCTGCTGGAGCATAGGGTCTTGAGTGGCAGAGCAGCCAGAGCAACAGCCTAGGGCCAGGCCATCTTCTACTCTTCTGGGTCCCATTCAAAACTAGCAGCTTTTTGGGTCACTCAGTAAATGGGTTGGAGTGTCACACCCAGTTGAGAAAATGTGTTCCCTCCATAATCCCTGTGTCCCTTTTTTGCTTGTGGGAGGAGCCAGATGTAGCAACTTGCTCTTCTCAGTAGAAGTTTGTGCAACCTGGGCCATTTTGGTCCACATTCAAACTACCTATCCATCCATCCATCCATCCAAACAAACAGAGTATTTTCTAAGTCTCTGAGTGGCACCATGAAGGCAGAGTCTCTGTGTAGCAAGCCCATGTCAATAAATTTAGCCTGATCTAATTTTATGTTCCTTCCACCATTTTCCTACACCCCTCACATCCATTCCCACACATGGTCCTCCATTTCTGTCAAGAGATTCTTTTGGAATGTAGCGCATCTCCACACAGGTCACACTTTATACCTTACCTTAGGGGCCTGCTAGGAGTTGAGTCTAGTGCTAGGCCTAACAGCAAAGAGAGGAGGTGGCAGTGGGTCCTGAGGAGAATCAGAAGTGTCTCGCAAGGCGACTGCTTCAAAGGAGGCCATTACGGTTTCCTCAGGTGATGCACAGTTACTTCCCTGAGCTGGGGGTGTGAGTGGGGGTGAGAGAGACCAATACCACTGGGATGAGGAGGCTGCTTCCTCTTGGGATGCAGAGGCCTGTTCTACTGGCGATGAAGACTCACCCTCACCAGGGACTTCCCACACAAACCTACCACAAATTACAAAACCCTTTTCTTTCTTCAAAAATAACCCCACTTCACAGCACACACTCTGCGAGGCTGGGAATTCAATTGCCTTATGACCCGTACCCCCCATATGTCTGTCAGCTTGCCATCCTGTGGGGGCTCGCTTGTTGCCGTGATGCTGAAAACTATCCACCGGTATTTCAGATAACAACAGGGCCACATATGATGGACAGGTTTTAGCTGAGCTTCTAGACCAAGACAGAGAAGGGAGAAGGACCTGGCAGCCCACTCCTAAAACAATTAGCCATTGAAAACTCTGTGAATGGCAGAGAAGCACTGTCAAATAGAGGTGCTGGAACATGAGCCCCCCAGACTGGAAGGCACTCAAGAAATGACTGGGGAAGAGTTGCCTCCTCAAAGTAGAGTTGATCTTGGCGATGAGAATAAAGCCCCTTGGACCTCCATTTGCTGATGTGGCATGACTTAAAATGAGAAGAAGCACAGTGGCTGTAACAATGGGCTCAAACATAAAAAGTTTGTGTGCATAGTGGTGTTGCGGAGTGTTTTGTTCTGTTGTACATAGGGTCACCACGAGTCAGAACCAACTTGACAGCACCTAATGGTAATTTAGCCAGTCACAGGATGAGATTCTGCATTTGATTTTCAGCAGTCTCAGCCCTAGGGCTACAGGATCTCAGGGTCTCCTTCGGGGCACACACAGAAGTCATGGGGTATCAGAGATCTCCTTACTACTAGAAATAGAGTTGTTAACATCTTTATATATAATCAGATTAGAAAACCAATTCTAAAAACTCTGGCGTCAGATTAGAAAGCTCATTCATAACCTTTTTTATTCAGCTTTGTAACACTGTGACAAAATAGTCAACTTTTAAGGAGGAAAGATTTGCTTTGGCTCATGGTTTGAGAAGTTTCAGTCCATGGTGGGCTGGTCCCTTGCTTTTGAGCCTGCAATGAGGCAGCACATTGCCGTGTAGTGCAGAGAATGGAGTAAAACCGCTAGCTTCATGGTGGCCACGAAGCCAAAGTGAGAGAGAGGAAGGGAGCAGAGACCCAGTATCCCCTCAGGGTGTGCCCCTAGGACCTAATTTCCTCCCACTAGTTCCCACCTTCTACCACCTCCCAATAGCAACACAGAACGCTGTGCACATTCTGTTCCTCAAGAACCTCTCTTAGAACCAAGATCTGTGTTTGGATTCTCCAGAAAAACAGAATAGGCATTGGTTCACATGCTTCTGAGGGCTGAAAGTCCCACAGTCTACTCTCTGCAAACTGGAGACCCAGGACCATAGTTCTGTGAATAGGGTGGCCAATGGTATAAATCCTGGTTGAGGGCAGGACAAGTCTGATGTCCTAGCTCAAGCACTTAGGGAGACACAGCAAATTTTCCCTTCCCCAGTCATTTCTTGAGTGCCTTCCAGTCTGTTGGGTGGGGCTCATGTTCCAGCACTCTATTTGACAGTGCTTCTCTGCTATTCACAGTTTTCAATGGCTAATTGTTTCAGGAGTGGGCTTCCAGGTCCTTTTCCCCAGTCTGTCTTAGTCTAGAAGCTCTTTAGTTCGACGCAGACCCTCAGTGAATTGGCTGACAGGATTGGATGATGTTCACCCTCATCGGGAGGGGCCTCTGCTTTATTCAGTCACTGATTCAAATGTTAATCTCATTCAGAACACCCTGCCAGACAGACATAAACGTAATGTTTAATCTGGGCATCCTGTGTCCCAGTCAAGTTGACACATACAATTAACCATCACAAATGTACACACACCAAAGACCCCTGAGAGGCACACAGCTTTAGTAATTTTGTTTCTAGAACAGCAGGAATAGAATAAATTTTAACTGTCTTGAATAACACACAAGCTTATCATGTTGCTTATTTTTAAGGACCATTGAAAAATATTTCCAGTCGGCCATGGTGGCTCTTGTAATCCCAGCACTCGGGAGACTGAGGCAGGAAGGATCAATGTGAGTTTGAGGCCAGCCTGCAAAAAGCAAACAAAAAGTTCCATATTTGAAATCTTTGTGATTATGAAGGAGAAAAATAACATGGTATGATGATTTATTTTTGGTGCAGAAAAAAGGAAGTTTGTAAATGGGGACTAAGACCTTAATACCTGGAACAAATGCTTCTTCATAACCTAAACCTGGAAGATACTAATTACTCCATTACTACTATTCATGGTTTTTATTAGCTCCAGGGTACCGTAATTTAATCACAAACTGTTGAAGACTTACTTTTAATGACAATTACTTGTGATATTACTACCATGTGGTAATTTGTATGTGTAATTCTTCTATTTTTCTCAAGTTAATAAATCAAAACTCGTGTGACTCTTGTGTAATTTTCTTCTCATTTCTCTATTCAGCTTTTACTGTTCAGAACTGTGGTGTTTCAATAAATCTTGCAAGTTAAGGTCATCAACTCAGGGTTTTCCCTCATAGGAACAAAAATATTAAAAATGAATAGGACTTTAGATTATGGGGAAAATGTCTGGCTTTATAACAGCTATTTTTTGGCTCATCAATATAACGCAGATGGTTTTGAAGAATGTTTTTGTTGTTAGGTGCTGTCTAGTTGGGAAAAATGTAATAAATGCTTATACTTTTGTTCTAAATAGCAACATGAAAAAGTTGAGCAACTGAAATTGATAACTGAAATGAGGGTAGCCTATCTCTTTGGATGCAATAGTAGATAACTTTGAGGCAAAACTTTGCAGGTTTTTGGGGAGCGTGAATACATTTCTGTGTCTATGAAATACCTGTGTGTTTTTCTTTGGGCTGGATGATTTTTCAGGAACCATCCAGAAGACATATTTTATGATTCTATATCACTGTACACACTCAACACTCAATTATTGTGCCTTATTATCTCGCCCATAAAGTATATTTCTGCCTCAGGGCCTTCAGACTTGCTACTCCTTCTATTTAATAGATCATTCCTTAGATGGACACAGCCCATTCCCTCACTTAAATCCCTGCTCAAATATCACTTCCTCAGAGTAGCCTTCCCTGATTAGCCCAACTAAAAATAGCATACTGTCATTATCCCTTTAGCCTGCTTTCTTTTTCTCCATAACGTTTATCACTATCTGAGTATATATACTTGCCTTGCCCACTGGAATACAAGGTCCATGAAGGCAGGGACCTTATCAGCATTACTCATTGCTGAATCCTCAGAATCTGGCGTATAATAATTGCCCAAGACATATTTGTTGAATTAATTGAATGAATTGTAATTCGAGTTTAAATATTTACCTCTTTTTGCCTCCCCAGCCAGTCAGTCAATTCATGGAAGGCAGCCAAAGACCCTGGTTGGTAATTAGCTTAGCACTGCATGGATGGTAGACATTTTCATCCAAGATTTGCTGAATGCCTTGACCCATGGCTGAGTTACAGACAGGCTAACCAGTCAGCATTCTTTGCTGCTGAATGGGAACAGTAAAGGCAACATTTTAGTTTACTAAGTACTTTTATATATGTTCACTCATTTGACCAAATGCTAATACCTGAAAGTTCTTAACATTGACCTAAAGAAATGAGCCCTCAAATACAGCAAATGTTAATTTCTGGCATGAACTATCACTAACTTTAAAATGCTTTTTTTATTTAACGTATCAGTGGCGTTTAAGGTGTTCTTGGACCTTTAAATACTTGTCTGTATTTTGGCTTGTGTATATGCATGGAGAGATTTTTGGAAGAATGTGTAACGGTGTCTTTACAGGGTAAATTTCTAGAGAGCGGGACCCGGATAATGTTTATTTTTTGGGGCCTCCATTTTTTTCCTGGTTGAATTTCTAAGACAAATTTGCAGTCATCAAATGAAATCTATTTCCCCACACACAATTTGATTATTGATCTTTGTTTGTTTTTGAGTTTTAGGGGTTAAGCCCATGCTTATGCAAGTCCTCTACCACTAGTTTGCTTTCTATTTTTATTTAGAGAGAGAGTCTGGGTAAAATGTTAGGCTACTTCTGACCTACAACGTGATCCTCCTGCCTCCACCTCCCGATTCTGGGACAACAGGTGCGGGCTCTACAATATTTTATTTTTGTCAGTGGTGTTGTTGCTGTTGTTGTTAGGTGCTGTCCAGTCAGTGTTCGACCAGTACCGACCCTATGTACAACAGACAAAACAAGATCGTTGTGTTTCTCTGCTATTCATATGGTTTTCAATGGCTGACTGATTTTTGGGAGTGGGTTGCCAGGTCCTTCTCCCAAGCCTACAGCACCTGGTGTTCCCAGGCAGTCTCCCACTCAAGTACTAACCAGGTCTGATCCTGCTTAGCTTCCGAGATCTGACGGGATTGGATGCCACAGTGCTGCAGTTGCAGGCTTTTGTTGGCGTAGACGGCATAAAAAAACACTACTCATTTTCCTGGCTATAGCAAATTTCATTCTAACTTGTGTGTGTGGCACTGAGGACTTGAACCCAAGGCCTCACAGCATGCTTCTGGGTGCGTTCTACCACTGTGCCACACTGCTGGCCCATTTTTTACTTTCTATTCTGAGATGGTCTTGCTAAATTACACAGGCTACCGCTGGCCTCCAACTTGCCATCTTCCTGCCTCAGCTTCCTGAATCACTGAGATTACAGGAGTGTGCCACCCTGCCAGGCTGTGACTAACCCTTTAACACTAATTTTTAGTAAAGCAACAGCAATCAAATAAATAAAATGAACCAAAATTCGGAAGAGCTTTTGTGTTTTTCATACTTACTGCCACGTTATTCTTTTAGCAGCAAAAAAAGGTAGCACAGTACTTCATTCTTTGATGAATAGTTTTCCATCCTTTGCCAAAAAAACTTTCCAGGATATTGAGCTCCCAAAACAGAAGGCCAAAACAGGTGTCATGGAATTGTTCTGAAGTTTGCACTAAACTTAAAGGACACACAAGGAACATGCTTACTTATCCTTAGTTCATTTTTTTATTGGAAATTTTTAATATACACCTTAATGTGATTCATTCTGACATGATTTTCATTGTGACATTTCCATATACGCATTTTGTTGTACATTATTCATATACCTTAGTTCTTGATGATTTAAAATACTTGAATTTCCCTTTCCTTGTATTCCTTACCTCGCAAGAATTGGAAAGATATGCAAATAACCACCTTACGGAAAACATCTGCTGATGGTGACAATATGGTCCTCGTTTTAGCCTTACCAGGTTTTGGCTTTTCTTAGTTAAGAAACTTCACTGAATGTGCTAAGGGTGTTAGTGCCCCTTAGGGCGGTCGCAGTTTCTTTACACGGAGCAGCTCGTGCCTGGGCATCTGTGCGTGGACAGGTGTGCAAGGTGGGTTTTGTGCACACTCAGGGTGAGTGACGTCCCCCGGCGGAAAGATGACGCTCCTGCGGCTGTTCAGGTGGGTGCCGCCTTCGCCAGTCCTGGGTGGGGTGAAGGGATCCTCTGCCCAGGCGGGCGGCTCCCGCACCCTGGCCAGGGCACCGAAGGGCGGGGCGCGCGGAGCTGCCTGGAGCCGGCGCCGCCGCGCGCAGGCCGGGCGGGGGCGCAGGCTCGGCGGGGCGCGGGGGCGCCTCGGTCCCCTCGGGGGCGTGTCCCCACTCGGCCACGATCGGCGCGTTAGCAGGCGAGCCCGCGGGCGCTGCGTCCGAGAGCCGGGAGCCCCGCAGGCCGCGGCGGGGGAGGGGCCGGCGCGGGGGGCGGGGCCGGGGCGGGGCGGCACCGCCCACCGGCCCTTCCCGACCGAGCTGGCGGCGACCTCGTGCGGCCTCCGTCGGCTCGGCGAGCAGGCCGCGGAGCCCGGCGGCGGGGCGCGCGCGGGAAGGCGCCCGGACGCCCAGGTACGTGCGGCCGCCGGCGCGGGGACGGTTGGGCCGGGCGGTTGCGGGCCTCGCCGCGCCCGCCGCGGTCTCTGTGACGCGCGGCGCGGCCTCAGGGTGCCCGGCGGGGCGGGCGGGAGGCTGCTGGGCGGCGGCGGCGGCGGGCGGGGCGGGGGCGGAGCGAGGTGGGGGGCGGAGCCGGCGGAGGCCCCGCCCCGGGGCCGGAGCAGCGAGGACGCTACGGAGCAGGCGCGTCCCGCCGCCGCTGCCGCCGCCGCCGCCGCCGCCGCTCGCCCTTCTCGGGAGCCGCCGCCGCCGCCGCCATTTGCACGGGGACCCCGGTGACAGGGACTGGGCGGAGGGGCGGAGGGAGGGGGGGAGGGCGCGCGGAGCCCCCGAGGGCGGGAGCGACGCCGCCGGCGCCGGCCCGGCTCCCAGCGCGACCGCGCCGGGCCCCGAGCGGCGGCGGCAGCAGCAGCAGCAGCAGCAGCGGCAGCGGCGGCGGCGGCGGCGGCGGAGGCAGCCGAGGCCGGGCGTGCGCCCGAGGCGGCGGCGGCGGCCCTGCGGGCGGCCGGGAGGGGCGGGGGCAGCGGCCGCCGCCGTTTGATGGATCCGAGGATCGCCTGGTTCCAGCCAGAGCAGCTCGGACCGTCCAACAGTCTGTGGATGCAGATCTGGGAGACGACGCAGGGGCTGAGGAACCTCTACTTCAACCACCACTGTCACAGCGGCGGCGGCGCGGCCAGCGGCGGCAGCAGCCCCGGCAGCCCCCCCGGCGGCGGCGCGGCCCCCGCCCCGGCCCCGGCCCCGGCCCCGGCCGGCATGATCCGCTCCGGGGAGCGCCTGCTGGGCGGCCCCGCGCTGCCCGCCGAGCAGCGGGACTTCCTGCCCCTGGAGACGACCAACAACAACAACAACCACCACCAGCCGGCGGCCTGGGCCCGGCGGGCGCCCGCGGGGCCCCCGGCGTCCCCCCCGCCCCCCTCGGCGCCCTCGTCCCCGCACCCTTCGGCCGCGCTGCCCGCCGCCGCCGCCGCCGCGGAGCCCGCGGACCCGGCCTCGGGCAGCAGCAACAAGAGGAAGCGCGACAACAAGGCCAGCACCTACGGACTCAACTACAGCCTGCTGCAGCCCGGCGGAGGGCGGCCCGCGGGGGGCGGACGGGCGGACGGCGGCGGGGGCGCCTACAGCGGGACCCCGTGGAAACGGAGGAACTACAACCAGGGAGTCGTAGGGTGAGTGTTGGGGCCTGCGGCCTGCCTGCCTGCCTGCCTGCCTGCGGGCCAGAGCACACGCCCACAGAGGGGGTGGGGAGCCCCGGTGTCGGGGGCCTGGGGGGCTGGTGGCCGTGTCCCCACCTTCCACGCCTTCCCCGGAGGTCCCCTGCCCTGGCCGTCCACGCCTCCTGCCCTGCCTCCCACTCCTCTGTACCCAGCCCCTCCTTCCTCCCATCCCCCACCGCGCAGCCTCCAGACCCCTCTACCTTGGTCCCCCACCGTCACGCCCCAGGATGAGGTCCCTTGGCACCCACGCATCATTCATTCCCAGAGAACGTTCCTGCGTTAGAGCCTTCGCACGGTTCAGGACCCGGAGGTGCTTTCCTTGCCAAGAATAGAAACATCCAGAATGTTCCTCCCCCTCCCCCAACCCCAGACAGGAATCGTGTCAGCCCTGGAAGGCATTCTCTGCTCTTGACCCTGTGGCTCGTCTTTTTATTCATATATATATATATATGTATATGTATTTTAAAAAATCCATGTATTGGCGATGCCTTGTCCGCGGGGAGGGAGCTCCCGGGTGACAGCTAAGTTTAGGCTGGTGGAGGTGGTGAGCTCTTGGGAGCCGTGGTAGAACTTTCCAGGAGTTGGTGGTCTCTGGCCCAGCTTCTCGTAGTAAAGTTGTCACCCTGGCAGAGGAATCCAGGGCTTCTCATCTGGGGGGTGACTTTATGCTAATGAGTGGGTATTGCACCACTGGTGACTTGGTGTTTAAAGTTCAGATCTTACCAAATGGAATCTTACCTGACCCCTGGTGAATTATGTACAGAGGCTGGGAATGCTTCCAGCTAGATTTCCCTTCTGGAAGAGCCCCTGTGCCCGAATAGGTTACTGAGTTGTTGGCGGTGACTTTTCTCCTCCTTTTGGTGAAATAAAGCTTTTGGGTTGTGTGTGTTGTGTGTGCGTTTGCGCACGCGTACGTGTGTGTGTGTGTATGTGTGTGTGTAGCTGGAGTATGGAAAACTGGCTTTCAGATTGCTTCTCATTTTCAGGTCCTGTTTTGCATGGCAAGCTAGAGTACACAAATGAAATCACAAATTAGTAATGCCATGGGAACCTTTTCTTAGATTCACCCATTCAGATCTGCCCCGTTTGGCAAGGAGAGGCCGTTCTGTGTACCTTTTTGAAGGTCTGGTGAAATGAGCTGGTGGGTTCCATCTGCTCCTAGTGGGCCGGTGTCGGCTCTAGTATGCTAGTGTCACAACTCCCACCTCTTATGGAAAACGCAGCCCTGCGTCTCAGGACTGGTGCTGGGGGACGGTCAGCTCTGCCCTCCTTTTCCAGAGAGGAGCCCTTCAGGACCAAGTCCCCTTGCTAAGCTTCAAGGGCGCTCTCCATGGTCATCAGGTTTTATTAAAAGCTTGTGGTTCCATCCTGTTTGCATTTCCAAGTTGAAGCATAAAACTGTGGTTTAGTGACAAGTGAATTGATATTGAGGAGTTCTGGTAGTTTCGTTTTACAGGAATAAGCTCCAGTTAAGTAATCGCTGTCAACTAGAACCTTGAAGCTCCGTTAACTGCATTTTACTGAAGCCTGCTGCCTCCGTTTTTTGCTAGATCAGAAATTGTTCTCCCCTCTCCTTGTTATTTAGTGTACAGGATGCTGTGAAAGGCTCACATTTGAACTTGTGGGGAGGCAAAATGTTCTTGTTCCTGATTCAAATATTATGTTGCCCCCGAAGGGATTAGGGGAGGAATTTTCATTTCCCTGAGGGATTACTGTTTAAAAACTGATTGTAACCCTGTTTTAAAATGGCTTATCACTTCATCAGACTTTCTACTCTCCTGCCTCTTCCCAAAGAAGATGTCAGCAGTTAACTTTTTTTTTTTTTTTTTACTTTCAATTCTTTGACCTCCTAGTTTTGAAAACAATATTAAGCAGTTCCTAAGAATGCTTTTGTAACAGGCTTTGGGTGTTTAATGATTCCAGTTTTAATTTGTGTATCCTTATTTCTTAACTCTTAAGGAAGTTTTGCTATTTTTAATACATGTATTTAAACAATCTGCATTCAGAGTGCACCCTAACGTCATGCTATTTTGAGATCAAGTGTACAGTAAAATGATTACCAACATGTTATGTATTCTTTGGATGTGACGGTTACTTTGCTAATAGATTAGCAGATTGTAGTTCCTGGCTGCTGAGGTGGCTGTCCACATGGGGAGATGGGACCAAATAAGCATGTGAAAAGTGGGTTAGAACTCTGAGACAGCCGTTTACTCTCCTCAGCTCTCTTTTATGTCTTGATGTTCTATGCATCAGCCAAACGGGTTTATTCCTTTGAGATACGGTTCAGAATCCTGACTTCTGCTGCCACCCAGATTCTTGATGTTCTTTCTCAGCTCTTGAAGTACTTGCTCATGCTCTTGGTAAAAGCAAACCTATGTTTAAATTCTGCCCACTAGATGGAAATTACATGAATGTCAAGCAAGCTGTTTGGATTTCATCCTAAAGTCTTCCTAGTCTTCTAAAACGAAACTTCCCAGGGCTCACCATGTCATCCCTTGTCCCCTGACATCACAGGCCCAGTCACTTTATTTGCATTCTCTCTCTTTTTTTTTTTTTTTCTTAAGGTGCTGGCAGTGGAACTCAGGGCCTTGTGCACGCTGGGCAAGCGCTGTGCCATAAGCAACACCCCCAGGCCTCTCTCGCTTGTTTTAGGTTGCTTCCACTCACCCTTCTTCTTGGGCTTTGTTCCTCTCTAGGTCTGGTTGTGGTGTAGAATGCAGTCCACCTGTTCCTTCTGCTGGTCCATGAGAAGGGGCCATAAACCCTTTTCTTCTTAAAGATTTTTTTTTTATTGCAAAAAGTTTTTTTTTTTTAATTAAAAATTTTTTTTCTCAATAATCTTATTAGTAATTTTTCAGTGTATAGCCTGTTGGGTTTCCTAATGATGTTTCCATATGTGCACGTCATTGTACATTGCTCATGTTCACCTCCCCCATTCCTTCTCATGACCCCCTACCCCTGATTCCCTCCACACCCAGGGTCCCTCTTCTACTTCTGTGTCTGCGCGCGCGCACGCACGTGTGTGTAATGTATAGATATACACACATCTAGATTTTGTCTTAAGGGCAAATTATGTGATATTTCCTTTCGTTTCTCCCATTACCCTTTCTTCTTGCCCCTCCCTCCTTCAGTTTTTTATCTTTCCCTACCTAGGTCCCTTCTACTTTCATGACCTATATATTTTAATATTGAATGTATAGTGAAATCTAGCATCCACATATGAGAGAAAATGTGAGATGGTTTGCCTTTCTGGGTTTGGCTTATTTGGCTTCAAATGATGATCTCTAGGTCCATTTTCCAGCAAATGCCATAATTTCATTCTTTATGGCTCAATAAAACTCCATGGTGTGTGTGTGTGTGCATATATATATATATATAGCAATTTTCTCATTCATTCCTGTGTTGATGGACACCTAGGTCGGTTCTGTATCTTGGCTATTGTGAGTAGCGCTGGTATAAACATGGATGAGCAGGTGTCTCTGTAGTACGTTGATTTATGTTCCTTTGGGTATATACCCAGGAGTGGTATTGCTGGGTCATAGGGTAGTGGTGGTGGTTAGGTGCTTGGAGTCAAGACTGGCTCATAGTGACCCTATGTACAGCCAAAGGAAACGCCACCTGACACCTGTGCCATGCACACGATCCTTTTTATGTTTAAGCCCATTGTTGCGGACACCTTGTCAATGCATCTAGTTGAGGGTCTTCCTTTTTTTTTGTTGACCCGCCTGCCACTCTCCCAAACAGGATGTCCCTCTCCAGGGATTGGTCCCTCCTGACTACATGTCCAAAATATGTAAGATGCAGTCTGACTCTCCTTCCGTGTTTAGTATTTTGAGGAACCACCATCCTGACTTCTACCGTGGCTGCCCAGCCTGTGTCCCTGCCAGCAGCGCGCTACGGTTCCTCCCCACGTCCTCGCCAGCATTTGTTGATTGTTTTGTTGATGCTCACCATTCTGACCGGTGTGAGATGGAATCTCAGTGGATGTAGTTTTAATCTGCATTGCCCTGATGGCTGAGGATATCGAACGCCAAGATCTAATTGTGCATTGCCATGGAGAAAGGAGGGATGGCAAAAAGTTGCAAAGACAGGGAGCTTACGGATACCCACAGCGCCCTTGGTCTGGAGTGCTGGTGTCCAGAAACGTGGAAGGCGCTGGACACTTGGCCAAGCTCTCGAGGACAGGTTTGTGTTGGCTGCACTGTGAGGTCTGTAGGTAGGTTGTCAAGGCTTGGATGACTTATGCACAGGAATGTTTTGGCAGAGGGGCCTCTAGAAGACCCCAAATGGAAACCTAGGTTTTTAAACAATTAACTAATTTTTGCTGTGCTAGGAGTTAAACCCAGGGCCTTGTGCATGCTAGGTAATTACTGCTCAACCACTAGCTACCCCCTCAGCCCTGGGAAACTTAAGTTTAAGGAATGACTTATTTATTTATTTATTTATGCAGTACTGGGGGTTGAACCAGGGTTTTACGCCTGCATGCTTTGCAAGTGCTGGACCACTGAGCTGCACCCCCAGTCCATTTTTTTTTTTTATTACTTTTTTGAGACAGGGTCTCTCTAAGTTACACGGACTGCCTCTGGTCTTGAACTTGCGATTCTCCTGCCTCTACCTCCCGAGCCGCTGGGATGACAGGCCGGCAGGAATGATTTTTGAACTAGGATGATAGGCATGGGGTGGAGGGAAGAGTGAATGTAAGAAGTATCATAAGGATGGAAAGGATCCTGACCCAGTGGATCGTGCCGTTGTACTACGGCTTTGAACTTGCGCAGCTGGGGAGATGTTTGTGTTACTGTTGAAAGTTAGGGCTGCAAGGGCTGTGAGTTTGGAGCAGAGGTGTGGGGATGGTTAGGTGGAAGTGTCTAGCAGCAAGTTGGGGTTTAGGGGCGAGAGGCAGTGCTCTTCCCTGCAGTGGGGCAGTAGTGTCCCATATGTGCCGTCATCTAGTGCCCATTTTTCACTATGTCATAGTAAACACGAGATGCCGGTGGTTTTCTTCAGCACTGGTGTGGTATGGCTGCTTAGTTTTTCACAGTATCGTCATTGGCATTGGTGTTAACTGCTAGGCTCCAAAATAGGCAGACAGATTAATGTAGGCTGAGTAGGAAAGAATTTAGAAGCCTTATTCCACGCTGTGCTAAGTTTAATTTCTGTGCATTTACAGATATACCCTACAGTAATCCTTTAGCGAATTGGGACCATCAGGTTACTTAATTTTGCTGACTTGGGTCCTAAAATGTGCTTTTAAGAAGACATTATAGCGTAAGTTGTACACTGGTGGTGTAATGATACTTGGACATTTCCCAAAACCTGATATATTGTTTTCAACTGTGTTACTTCATGCCATGGCTTCCATCTTCTATCCGAAGCCTAGCTGGTGAACACCATCATGGTCAGGGTCTTTGACGTAGTGTGCAGACTGTTTTTCAGCCCCTGTTAAATTTCTAGCTGTTGAAAAGCAAAAGGGAACAGAAACTGTGTTCGCAGAGTAGGTTTAGTACATGGCAGGAAAGATAGGATGGAAAAGGGTACTAGAAAAGTCTCAGGTGGTGCGTGTGTGTCTTAGCATGTGCAGTGGGCCCGTATCTCAGCTCCTTCTATGAAACTGCCCCCGATCAGTCCTGGGGTTAGGAACTCGGAAGGTCCACGGGCAGGGACCCTGAGGGCTCCCTTGCCCTTATTGCCCTGGTAAGATGCTTGTCTCACCAGTGGCCTCTCAGACAGCTGCATTGCAGGAGCAGTGAGGACGTGGTGGCAATGAATGGCTAGGTATCCCAGGACCTGCCGGAGCTGAGAGAAGTTGTAGGCACTCATCCAGTGGGAGGTAGAAAAGCAGGCCGTCATGTGGTTTCACACAGCTTTCTAGTGTGTGTTCTTTGACTCCGTGAGAGTAGTGTTAGTGGAGGGAACTATTTCAGGAGCACACCCACGACACGGGAGGCTGTGTTCATCACTTACACACCCAGGGACGGAGCATTCCCTGGGGCCATGGGCCCAGAAGGTGCTGCTCTGAAGAATCAGGCTCTCCTTAATAGTGGGTCTCGCGCTTCCCTGCAGAGCTAACCGAACAGCTCAGAGCCTCCAGAAGGATCCAGAGGCTGTTTCCACATCAGAATATTTGCTAGGGACTCGGGTGCTGCAGACCACCAGAAATGATTCATATTTGTTTTATCACACTGCAGCCATAGCACTGTGGCGTCAGATCCCGTCAGATCTCAGAAGCTAAGCAGGGTTGGACCTGGTTAGTCCTTGGATGGGACGCCGCCTGGGAACACCGGGTGCTGTAGGCTTGGGAGAAGGACCCGGCAACCCACTCCCAGAAAAGAATCAGCCATCGAAAACCCTATGAGTAGCAGAGAAGCACTGACAATAGTGTTTCTTCTGTTGTACGTAGAGTCGCTGTGAGTCGGATGCTGACTTGACGACACCTAACAACAACAAAATTATACAGAATTATTTTCTTGTAAGTGATTATATATTGAAGTTGAAGATGGCCTTAAGTTAGACTTTTCATTAATTTGCAACCACATTGCAGATGATACATTTAATTCTATCTGATAAGTTACTTGATGGTGTAGGTGACTTTCGTATAGTAAGGACTTCAGGTCGCATGGTGTTAGAGAGTTAAGGGGAAGAAAATCAAATGTGGGGTCCTTTATTTTGTGGTTTTGCTTCTTATTCACTTGAACAATTTTAAATCTGAAAGAAAAAAATCTCATCACATGCCTAGCGGTTGCATGTAGTACCTGGGTAGCTGAACTCAGTTGTTCAGCTCAAGTCATGCCTCGTTCTGAAATTGTATGTAATTAGTGGAGAAATACTCACTTTTGTATTAGTTTGATTTAATAAAAGTGCTCAGCAAAACAGAAATCTTTATTACCATGTTTCAAATGCCGTGCTCAACCTTTTCTACTTGTTTTCATGGTTAACTTCTTCCTACATTGTTGTTGTTGTTAGGTGCCCTTGAGTCAGTATCCGAGTCGTAGCGATCCTCATAGAGTTTTTAATGGCTGACTGTTTCGGGATTGCCTTGGGAGTGGATTGCCAGGTCCTACTCCCATTTTTTCATGGCTGGGAATTGAACTCGGGACCTCAGAGACTGCAGCGCAGTGCTCTACCAACTGAGCTAAATCCCAGCTCTTCATACATAGTTCCTTGTAATTGTTTTCACTCAACCTTTTAGTTTGAAATAATTCATAGATTTATAGGAAGTGCAGAAAGTAGTAGACCTTATAGTCCTTTTGCTCAATTTCACTTATTGGTAACATCTTACAAAACTATCCTTTAATACTAAAACTATGAAATTGACACTGTTGCAATCCACAGCCTGGTCTAGATTTCACCAGTTTCACCTGTGTTTGTGTGCATGCGTGTATTGTAGTTCTGTGTGATTTTAGTGCATGGGTAGATTCAAGTAATTACCGCCACAGTCAAGATGCAGAGCTAGGTTAAGGTTGGTGTTCTCTACCCTACAGCTCAGGTTCGTGTCCCAGTTCAGGAAAACAACAAAAACGAAACAGAACTGTTCCATCACCTCAGATTCCCTGCCCTTTCTTATCCCTAACCCCAGCAAGCCCTCATCTGCTCTCCACCTCTGTGATTTTGCTGTTGTGAGAATGTTGTATACATGGAATCATATAGTATATAACGTTGGCTTTTCTCCTCTCACTGTAATTCCCTTGAGAGTCATCCAAATTGTTCCATGTACCATACATAATTCTTGCCATTTTATTGTGGAGCAGTGTTCCATTGTATGCATAAACCATAGTTTCATTATTCACCTGTTGAAGGACATTTCTGAAGTGAGGTTTCCAGGTTTTGACATCTAGAAATAAAACTACTGTAAACACGTACTTTTTTTTTTTTTTTTTTTGCATGCTGGGGCTTAAAACCAGGCCTTCACAGGTACTAAGTGAGTGCTCTACCACTGAGCCACATCCCTAGCCACTTTATTTGGTAGTTTATTTTGAGATCCAGTCTTGCTAAATTTCACATGCTGCCTCTGGCCTTGAACTCGCCCTCCTCCTGCCTCTCCCTCCCAAGTGCTGGAATTATAGGTGTGTGCCTTGTGCATGCAAGGCAAGTGCTCTGCCACTGAGTTACAGCCCTTACGTACACAATTGTATGTGAAAGGAAGTTTTCATTTTGGGGGGAGTAAATGCCCCAAAGTGACATGTGGTAAGTCCCTGTTTAGTTTTTAAAGAAACTGCTAAGCCATTTTCTGGAGTGGCTGCATCCCGTCACCTGCCTACCAGCAGCACGTGAGGAGGCCCTGTTCTCTGTATCCTCACTGGCATCTGGGGTTGCCGCTGTTGTAGTGTGTTGTTGTTGTTAGGTGCTGTGGAGTCAGTATCCAACTCATAGCGACCCTCATAGGGTTTTCAATGGCTGACTGTTTCGGGATTGCCTTGGGAGTGGGTTGCCAGGTCCTTCTCCCATTTTTGTGGTGCTGGGAATCGAACTCGGGACCTCAGAGACTGCAGTGCTCTACCAGCTGAGCTAAATCCCAGCCCTTGTTGTAGTGTAGTGGCTCTGAAACATAGCGTGATAACTCATTATGCTTTCATCCTATTAACCCCTCCCTCCCTCCTTCCTTCTTTCTTCCCTTTCTTTCTCTCCTGTTTTTTTTTTTTTTTTTTGCGGCACTGGGGTTAAACCTAGCGCCTTGTGCATGCTAGGCAAATGCTCAACCGCTGAGCTGCACCCCCAGCCCTAAACTGTTTCCTCTGAAGTTCTGTCTGGACTAAATATTGGGACTCGGTCCCTCACTTTTCCTTTGCTGGCCTCTTTGGGCACTGTTTTGATTCTATCAAAATGTCATAACTCTTAGCATCATCAGTTACAGTAAATTTATCCTGAAACAAGAATGAGGCTCCATTAGGATTGTGGGCACGAAGTTTTAAAGGTTAGTTTCTAGTAATTTGCATTTAATAAAGTTTTATTGATGAAGTGTGACAATTCAGCGCCTTTATTACTTGAAGTTAAATTTAATTAATTAATTAATTAGTTTTTGTGGTGCTGGAGATGGCGCTCATGACCTTGAATGTGCTCGATGGGCAGGCTCCCAGCTGAACTACATCCCCGCCCCTGAAGCTAATTATATACCTTTTCTTTCCTTCTCTTTTTCATATGAGGTGTCAGTATCACTGTCCTTAAAGAATACTTACTCATTTTGAAAATCAACATATATTTTACATGCTACTAATAAATATTAAAAATCTAGAAAATATGGCTACACCAAAGGAATAAAAATAACCGCTACAGTACACCCCAGGGTATGGCTACTGTTAATATTCTGGTGCATATATTCTTTAGACTTTTTAATGTGTGTGCACTCACACACGCTTTGTTGTTCTTACCAGTGTGGACTCCTGTGGGTTAATTTGTAATTTTTTTCCAAGTTAATGCAAAATTTTTTATTTTTAATAACAGGTTCTGTTTCCAACAATGTTGAGGCCAGAAGTTAGAACTCATGTTTAGCCTACATTTTTTTTTTTCTTGTTTGGAACAAGGGCATCAGAATATTGTGAGCATACTTCCTTGACCCACACCCCAGTGCGTTCCCGTATCACATTATTTTGAAGCAGATTCCACATCACATAACTTAATATAAATATTTCTGAAATGTCTCAAGATAAAGACTTAAAAAGAATCGTTGTCACCTTGCCATTATTACACGTAAGCAACATAATGATAATTCTTTAGCTGTATTAAATATCCAGTGTTCCTGTTCGCTCAATTGTCCTGTAATTATCTTTTTAAAGGTTAGTTCAAAGCACAATCCAAATGAGGTTCTTTCACTGTTATTTAAGCCTTTTAATCTATTGCGTTCTCTGCCATCTGTTTCCCCCCTATTAAAATTATTTGTTGGAAAATTAAGTATTGTTTATAGATTGTTCTATGTATGTTGTTGATTGCATTCCCATGGTCTGTTTTAGTATGTTTATTTGGCCCCCTATACTTTCTGTAAATTTTGTTACTTAGAGCTAGAGACTTGTTGAGATTTTTTTTCTTTGCAAGAATACTTATGGGTGGTGGTGTGTACTCTGAAAAGACAGGCAATGTCTGAATGTCTGTCTTTTTTTGATACTGTGTTGTTGTTAGGTGCTCTCGAGTCGGTGTCCAACTCACAGGGTAGTGACCCTACGTACAACAGGTGAGACACTTTTGTCCTGCTTCTCTGCTATTCATAGGGTTTTCAATGGCTGATTGTTTTTTGGGAGTGGGTTGCTGGGTCCTTGGTCTAAGCCTGCAGTACTTGGTGTTCCCAGACTCCCATCCAAGTACTAAGCAGTCCTGACCGTGCTTAGCTCCGAGATCTCACGGGATCGGACGCCACAGTGGGACGGCTGCAGGCTTTTTTGATATTAGTAGCTGTTAATGACCAGTGTCCTGTATTGATAGTTCACTAGGATTGTGAGCTTATCACATCCTAGCTCTGGGTGCTGTTGCAGTTGTCAGCTGGAGAAGCTGTCCCTCCTCAGCTCTGATTATGCTCAGGGTGCAGCAGATGAGTGCAGGCTGAGGGTGAGCGGGGACACAACTTCTGACCACCTCTGGCTTCTAGTGAGGGGAGACAAGGGAATGGTGGAAGCCAGGTGGGGGTTTGAGGGTGACTGGTGCTGTGACAGCGAACTCAGCGGCTGGGGGTCATGGGGCCCTTTACCCATGGCCAGACCTCCTATGACAGACCCGTGACCTCCAGACCTCCACTCTGGAGACAGAATTCACACGCCCAGGACTCACTGCCCACGAGCCATGCATTTGTTTTCCCTTGACATTACCTGTGGGCTTATTTCATCTCTGCTGGTGTTCTTGACCCTAGTGTGAAATCGTTCTGCCCCGAGGCCGGCATGACCCATAGGCCTCCAGGAAGATGTCCTCCTGGGAGTAAAGTTGTCACTGCTCCCTCCCCCCCTCAGTGAGTATTGATTTTCACCACAGCCCCTATGTAAGCAGTGTTGGGAAAGGACAGGGCCTCTGCAGAGCTGGCCTCCGGGCAGACTCCTGCGCTGAGCCTTGGGCTCCTCAGGAGCGTGTGGGAGCCCTGCAGGGGGCTGCAGACAGGCAGGGGGTGCACAGCCACGTGGTTCTGTTCCAGGAAGGTCTTCCTGTTTCTCCCCTCAAGGCATATACTTTCATTTTCTAATTTTTATTTGTTTTTCAGACTTTTCAGGTTTATGGGAAAACTGAGCTCAGAAAGTAGAGTTTCCCTGTGCCTCCTGCCCCCCTTTTCCCCGTTAGCAGCATCTGGAGCAGTGTGGTACCTCTGTTAGAACTGGGAGCCCAGTGCTCACACACTGCTGTTGACCAAAGCCCGTGGCTTCCCTTAGGATTCCATCTTGGTGTTGCACATGCTGGGGATTTTGGCAAATGTATGGCGGCATGAATCCATCATACAGTATAGAGCAAACTGGTTCCCTGCCCTGAAATTCCTCTGTGGTTTACCTCTTCTTTTCTCCCTCTCTTCCTGAACCCCTGGCAACCACCGATCCTGTCACTGCCTCCACAGTTCTGCATTTCCAGGATGTCCCAAGTTGGACTCACACAGTAGGTAGCCGCTCAGACTGGCTTCTCCAGTTAGCAGCAAGGTTTAGATTCCCCCGTGTGTTTGGGACTGGGGAGCTCATTTCCTTTTGGTGCTGTGTAATGGTCCGTTGCGTGGATTGCACCCGTCTGTTTATCCACTCACCCACTGAAGGACATCTTGGTTGTTTCCAAGATTTGGCATAAAGCTGCTATCAACATCTGTGTTCGCATTTTTGTATGGACATGTTTTTAGGTCGTTTGGGTAAATACCAAGAGGCAGGACTGCTGGATTATATGGGAAGAGAATGTTTAGTTTGGTAAGAAGCTGCCATACTGTCTTCCATACCGGCTGTACCATTTTGCTTCCCACCAGCAGCAGATGCGATTTCCTTACCTCAAGTCTTCCCTAGCATTTTGGAGTTGCTGGTGTTCTGGCTGTTACTGTTCTAGTGGATACACAGTGACACTGTTTCAATTTGTTATTTTTTACTAACATGATGAGCATCTCCTGTGGCTCAGATGGGTCCCGCACAAGGTTATATGTTGGAATCGTAATCCTCACTGCAGCAGTGTTGAGAGGTGGGACCTGGAAGGGGTGATTAGACAGCTGGGGGTGGTGGCTCATGCTTCCCATAATCCTTGCACTCTGGAGGCTGAGGCTGGAGGATCTCTAGTTTGAGGCCATCCTGGGCAGCATAGTGAGACCCTGTATTATAAAAAAGCCAAGATTGGGCTGTGAGTTCTCGGTTCTCATGGATGAATTGATACTGCTATTTAATGTTATCTTGGTTGTTACCTTAAGAGTTGTTGTTGTTGTTAGGTGTCGTCTACTCGGTGTCTGAATCATAGAGACCCTAGGTATCACAGGCGAAACTATTGTCAGTGCTTCTCTGCTATTCATAGGGTTTTCAGTGGTGGACTGATTTTTGGGAGTGGGTTGCCGGGTTCTTCTCCCAGGCCTACAGCACCGCATGCTCCCAGGAGGTCTCCCATCCAAGTACTAACCAGGCCCCACACTGCTTAGCTTCTGAGATCTGACAGGATTGGAGGCTACAGTGCTACGGCTGCAGGCTACCTTAAGAGTGGGTTGGTTATATAGCACATTTGGCCCCCTCTTACTCTCTGGCTTGTTCTCTTGCCGCATGATGCCTTCTGTACTTCTGGGAAGGAGCAAGAAGGTTCTCAGCTGATGAGGCCTTCTGTTCCTGGACCCCGCAGCTTCCAAAGCGTGAGCCAAGTAAGTTGTTTCTCTTGTTTATAGATCACTTAGTCTGTGATGTTCTGTTGTTGTTAGGAGCTGTCGAGTCAGTGTCCAACTCATAGTGACCCTGTGTATAGCAGGCGAAACACTATCGTCCGTTCTTCTCTGCTATTCATAGGGTTTTTAATGGTGAGTTGATTTTTGTGAGTGGGTTGCTGGGTCCTTTACCCAAGCCTGCCGTATCTGGTGTTCCCAGGCGGTCTCCCATCCAAGTACTAACCAGGCCCGACCCTGCTTAGCTTCCAAGATCTGAAGGCTGCAGGCATTCTGTTGTACTCATAGGAAATACGGAGTAAAGACAGCATCTTTACCTCTGTCTCTTGCTGTGTACATGCTTTATTTAGTGAAGAATCTGTTCTGATATCTTGCCCATAATTAAGTTGGATTGTTCTTTTTTCTTTTCTTTCTTTTTTTCTTTCTCCCTTTACGGGTAGATGTTGGTGGGGTACAGAGTGATACAGCATTTGCTTTTTCCGTCATGCAACTATTACATCACTTATGGTCACACTTTTTATCAACTTAGGAGGTTTTTACAACCTTTTGACGAGTATATATAAAAATCATAGGCATATTTGGATTATAGTCCCCTATTTTTCCCATGTACTCATGAAGTTACATCTGTCTACACTGAGATTACCCTCTCACGTTGTTTTCTTTTTATTGAATTTTAAGAGCTCTTTGCATTGTTCTGAATATTGGTCTTTTATCAGGTAGGTGTTTTGCAAATATTTCCTCTCAGTGAGCGGCTTACTTTCTTTTTCTTCCTCCCATGGGCAGAGCGGTACTTTTTAATTTTGTGGCATTCCAACTTAATGTTTCTTTCATGGATCGTGCTTTTGGTTGTATCTAAAAAGTTACCTGCAAACCCAAGATTCACCTAGGTTTTCTCTTACGTTGTCTTTTAAGAGGTTTTTAAGAGACAAGCTCTTCGCTATGTTGCCCGGGCTTGTGGGCTCAAGAGATCCTCCCCCCTCAGCCTCCCAAAGAGCTGGAACTATCCCTGTGTGCCACCACACCTGACCCCATTAGGAGTTTTATAGTTTTGTGTTTTACACTTACTTCTGTGATCTATTTTATGAAAGGCATAAGATCTGCATCTAGATTTTTAGTTTTTCATATGGCCCACCTGTTCTAGTATCATTTGCTGAAAAGACTCATCCTCTCTCCATTGAATTGCCTTTGCTCCTTTGGCAAATGTCAATTAACTATATTGTCTGTAGCTCTGTTTCTGGGATGTTTTGTTGCATTGATCTATTTGCCTACTTCACCAATGTCACACTGTCTTGATTGCTTTTGATTTATCTTAAGTCTTGAAGTTGGGTAGTATCAGTTGTTTGTTTTTCTCCTTTAGTATTGTGTTGACTCTTAAGGTCTTTTGCCTTTCCATGGATATTTTAGAATCAGTTTGTTCATACCCACCAAATAACTTGTGTTTTTTTGTTGGTTTTGTTTTCAGTTCTAGGGGGTTGAACCCAGGGTGTTGTAAGGATGCTAGGCAAGTGTTTTTTTTTTTTTTTTTTTTTTTTTCCCAGTACTAGGGGTTGAAGCCAGGGCCTCGAGTGTGCATGCTCTGCAAGTGCTGGACCACTGAGCTGCACCCCCAGCCCATTTTTTTACTTTTTGAGACAGGGTCTCGCCAAATTACACAGACTGCCTCTGGTCTCGAACTTGTGATCCTCCTGGCTCCGCCTCCCATGCCTCTGGGAGTACAAGCATACGCCACCGCGCCTGGTCTGCTAGGCAAGTGTTTTAATACTGAGCTGCACCTCCAGCCTCTATTTTCTTTCTTATTTTGAGACAGGCCATCTCTGAGTTGCACAGGTAGCCTCCGACCCTGAACTTAAGATCCTCCTGCCTCTGCCTCCCAAATCACAGGGATTGTAGGTGTGTGCCGTGGTGCACAGCTCTCTTCCAGCTTTTAAGTTTGTCATATTTACTTTTTGGGTGGCACTGAGGAGTTGGGGCTGGGATTTAGCTCAGTTGGTAGAGCGCCACGCTGCAGTCTCTGAGATCCCGAGTTTGATTCCCAGCACCGTAAAAATGGGAGAAGGATGTGGCAACCCACTCCCAAGGCAATCCCGAAACAGTCAGCCGTTGAAAACCCTATGAGAGTCACTATGAGTTGGACACAACTTGATTGCACCTAACAACAACAACAACAACAACAACTGAGGAGTTGAACCAGGGTCTTGCACATACTTTGCAGGCGCTTTACCACTGAGCTGCACCCCTACCCCCTTTTGTATTTTTTGTCTTGAGATGTGGTCTTGCTAAATTGCACAGGCTGCCGCTGGCCTTGAATTTGTGATCCTCTGGCCTCTACTTCCTGAGTCTCTGAGAATGTATGTGTGTGCCACCATGCCTGAACTCTTCTTGTTTATTTAATCTGGTGTTACATTAAATTTGCAGATGGAGCAGGGGAAAAAAGACTTTTTTTTTTTTTTTTTTTTTTTTTTGAGACAGGGTCTTTCTGTGTTGCCCAGGCTGGCCTTGAACTCACTGTCTTCCTGCCTTAGCTCCTCAGTGCTGGGATTACAGGCCTGCACCACCACACTTGACTGGAAATGACTTCTTGACAGCATTGAATTTTCCTGTCCACGTACATGGACTTCTTTCTCTTCATTTATTTAGATTTTCGTTTCTTTTGTTGATTTTGGAGTTTTCTTCTTACGACCTTGTGCATATTTTGTTAGAGTTATACCTAAGTGTTTCATGGTGGGATTTTATTGGTTTGCCTGCCGTTGGCATGCATGTAAATAATATTGCACTTTATTGCTGTTATATAAGAAAGCAGTTGACTTTTGTCTAGTGCCTTGTATCTTGCAACCTTGCTACAGTCACTTATTAGTGCTGGAAGTTTTTTTGATTATCTTTGTCATGTCATCCAACCATTTTATTTCTTCCTTCCCAGTCTTTGCACCTTTTAGTTTCCTTTTCTTATCTTACTACATTAGTGGACTTCTTGTATGATGTTCAGTTAGGCTGGTGAGAGTGGATATCTTACCTTGCTCCTGACCTTAATGGTGGGAATGCATCTTATTTCATCCTGTTAAACATAATGTTAACTGTAGGGTTTTTGTAGATGTTCTTTATCAAACTGAAGAACTTCCCCTCTATTTCTAATTTGCCAAGGGTTTTTGTCATGAAGTGGTGTTAGAGTTTATTGAAAACATTTTTACTATGTATCAGTATGATTCTAGGATTTTTCTTTTTTACCTGGTTGGTGTGGAGGATTATATTATTCTTGAGTTTTGAACCAGCCTTGCGTACTCCAGATGAGTCCCATTTGGTCACAGGTCATGGCATTTTTTTGTACATTGTTGGATTCAGTTTGTTAGTATTCTGTTTAGGATTTGTATGTTTGTGTTCACGAGCCATATTGGTCTGTAGTTTCCTTGTCTGTCTGGTTTGGGGTTAGAGTAATGCTGGTCTTACGGGGTGAGTTAGGAATTACTCTCTCTGCTTCCGTTTTCTGAAAGAGATGATAGAGAATTGAGATAATTTCTAACTTAAAAGGTTGATAGAGTTCACTAGTGAGCTCATCTGGACTTGGTGCTTTCTGCTTTGGAAGGTGTTAGTTATTGATTCAGTTTCCTTCACAGACAGAGGTCTGCTGAGAACGTCCTTTCTCGTTGTGGAAGTGTTGGTATGTTGTGTCTTTCAAGGCATTGGTCTGCTTCTCCTAGGTTATCAGGTTTGTGGGTAGAGAGTCCTTCATCATACTCCCCCACTGTCCTTTTCATGTCCATAGGATCGTAGTGATTACCTGACTTTCATTTCTTGGATATTAGCAATTTGTGTTTTCTCTCTCTCTCATTAATCTGGCTAGAACCTTATCAATTTTATTGATCTTTTCAGGGAACCAGCTTTTGGTTTCATTGATTGTTCTCTGTTGATTTTTCTGTTTTCAATTTCATTGATTTCTTTTTTCTGTTGTACTTTGGATTTAATTTGTTCATTATTTCCTAGTTTCCTAAAGTGGGAACTAAGATTATTAATGTCTTTTCAAAATATTTGTATTCGGTGCTGTACATTCTTCTTGAAGCACTATTTTCTCAGCATTTCTCAAATTTTGATAAGTTGTATTTTCATTTTCATTTAGTAATAAAACACTCTTGAGACTTCTTTGACCCATCTGTTATTTAGAAATGTGTTGTTTAAGATTCAAGTATGAATTGGGGGGTTTTCTAGCTGTTTTTCTGTTACGGATTTCTAGTTTAATTCCATTGTGGCCCCAAAGCAGGCATTTTATTATTTTATTCTTTTAACTTTGTTAAGGTATATTTTGTGACTTTTTAAAAGAAATGCTGATGATATCAGGTTCTCTCATCATTGTTGTATGTGACTTTAAAACATAAGATGGTTAAAACAATCAGTGAAGCTCCCAAGTGTCCATCGGTGGTGAATTGATGAAAAACACATGGTACATGTTGTTAGGTGCTGTCTAGTAGCGACCCTGTATGCAACAGATGAAACACTCCCTGACACCGTGCCGTGCCTAGCACTATGTCAGTGCTTCTCTGCTGTTCATAGGGTTTTCAGTGGATGATTGATTCTTTTGGGAGTAGGCTGCCAGGTCCTTCTCCCAAGCCTACAGCATCTTCTATTCCCAGGTGGTCTCCTATCCAAGGACTAACCAGGCCCAACCCTGCTTAGCTTCTGAGATCAGCCGAGATTGGAAACCAGGTTGGTACAGCTGTAGACAATAACATGTATACAGTGGGATATTACTCAGCCCTAAAAAGGAGGGACATTTTGACATAGGGTAAAACATGGATGAACCTGGAAATCATTATGCTGAGGGGAAAAAAGCCAGACACAAAGGGAAAAATAGTACATGATTCTGCTTGTATGAGGTACCTAGCAAGTGAAGGTTACAGAGACAAAAATCAGAATGGTTGTTGCCAAGGGCTGTGGGGAAGGAGTGATCGGGGACCTCCCCATCAACTCTAAATAGTTTCATTTGGGGAAGATGAAAACGTTCTGGAGATGGGTAGTGGAAATGGTTGCACACCAAGGTGAGTGTACTGAGTGGCGCAGAATTGTATACTCACAAATGGTTGGCCAGGAAGCTGGGGCAGTGGGACTGAGAGGCTGAGGCTATACTGGGCTGTGTAGCAAGACTTCGTCTCAAAAAAGAAGAAAAAACCACGAATGGTTGAGGGCTAGAGGTGGAAGCGTAGCCCACTGGTAGAATGCTTGTCTAGCATGTCCAAGGCACTGAATTCAACCCCCAGTACGAAAAAAGACATGGTGAATTTTATATTATGTATATTTTATCACAATTTTTTAAAGTGGGAAAAACATTTTAAATCAGAATGGTATTGACAAGGAAAAGGTTGAAAGAGTTATTTAAAAAATTTACCTTAGTCCTTTTTTTTTTTTCATGGTGGTGTTAAGAGATGGAACCCAGGTCCTTCAGCATGGTAGGCAAACACTCAACCACTGAGCTACATCCCCAGCCCCCCAATTTGATCTTACTCTAGCCAAGCACTGTGATACATGCCTGTAATCCCAGAGATTTTGGAGGCTGAGATAGGAGGACTACAAGTTTGAGACCAGAGGTAGCCTGTGCAATTTAGGGAGACCTGTCTCAAAAAAATATGAGTAAATAATAAATAAAGCTTAAAAAGGAACTGAGGATGCAGCTCAGTGGTAGAGTACTTGCCTAGCATGTGCAAGGCACTGGGTTCAACCCCCCACAGTACTGATATATACATTGTGTGTGTGTGTGTGTGTGTGTGTGTGTGTGTGTGTGTGCATAAATAGATAAATAAATCATTGTATCTTATTCTAATTGTTTACATTTTTGGGACTTAAGTGACCAGGGTAATTTTTGTTTGTGACTGATCTGATAGAACATACTCTGTTTAGTTAGGATTTTTTTATTGTGTGATGAGTAGGATTTTTATGTAAATCACAAAATTGTGTATGTAGGATGAGTATGATACTTCAGAAAACATGGAAGCATTCACTTAAGAACTGCTGTGCTCATTAACCTGGCTTGTAGTCAGCATCTTCAGAGGTCAGAAAATGCCAGTCGTTTTTTAGAAATCAGTAACTTGAGGGGCTGAGGTTTAGCTCAGTGGCACAGCACTTGCCTGACATGCACAAGGCCCTGGTTTAGTCCCCAGCACCGCTGAGGGAAAATTTTTTGAAAAAAACTTGATAACTTGAGCCTCAGAGGTGTGAGATGACTTTATTCCCAAGCTCCACAGCTGATGTAGTGAACTCTGAAGCTAGGAGTTGCACAGCCCTGGCCTTGAGGGGGGTCCCGGTGTACCACCAGGATCTGGTCCTGTCAGCCTAAGCCTTAGGTTTAGGTGAAACCAGGCCTTTGTGTCTCCCTGGGTCTCCTCTCACACCTACCCCATTCCCCATGGTCTGTGCAGATCACGGTTCAGCATCATGGGCTTTGCTCAGTCTGAGGAAAGCGAGAGAAATTCTGATGACCAGAACAGGCTCCTTGGAGACTATCAGGCAGGGGCATAGAAGGAGGTGGGTCTCACTCTCTGTTTTGTAAAAGAACACTCGTACATAGCAGAGGTTGACAATTGCTGCTCCGGAACCTATTCAGTTTGGGTTCCCAGACCTGGCCGATTGTCAGGAACCTGTGGGGAGCTCAGATAGCTCAGACCCATTGCTGTGGAGGGGAGTCTAATCTGGGGGAGACAGGAGATGCCAGGAGGCTTTATAGCTTTGCCTCCTCACTCGTTTTTTTGTGTATCGATTAGAACCAGGCCAAGTGAGGTAGACAACTGCAAAATAGTGATGTGAACCAAAGACATTATTTTAATGAACTGAAGCTTGGCTCAGGCACTGGAACACTACTGTTCTTAAAGGTAAAAATGCTTATTAAGGAATTTGAGCGTGTATGTAAGATGTCTTTTTAAAAATTTGGTCTTGCTCTAAAAGTGCTGGGTCTTTTCTTTTGTGTTTTGGTTGGGCTTGCTTTTCAGCAAGACAGTGCTTCCATTGGTGAAGAGGCATAGAGTGAGGTGTCTGTATATTTAAGGGAAAACGTGTACCTTGCATGCCCTTTATCAGCCCGATGCAAACCACCCACATTCATAGACTTGAATTCCCTTTGTGGGATATTAGATAAATTACCTGTAGTTAATGATCCATGGATTTATTTTTTCCTTAAGATTTATCAAAGTAAGGCATTGCTTTATTGTCTTTGTAGAAAGCCAAGGCTTTGTAGAAGAGGTAGGAGTCTGATTCTGAGTCCCGGCCTCCTCCCTGGAGGTGGTGACTGTTGCCAGTGTTCTGAACACCCTTCTCCACCTTTTCCTGTCAGGTAGACTGAGCAAAGAAAATGCGTGTCTTTTGTAAGTAGTTTATATCAATAACATAATGATACTTATTTTGTTTTTCATCTTGCTTTCTCCGTGTAGTGTAGCTTGGAAAGTTTCTCATGTAGAATTCATGTAAGTGCTTCATAGACATCCGCTGTATGGCTGTACACTAGTCCCCTGCTGTCTGTGGGGGATATGTTTGTCTCAAGGTCCCAGGTAGAGGCCTGCGCCTGCAGGTTGTACTGAACCCCATACAAGATACTGTGTTTTTCCTATATGTGCATATCTATGGTAAAGTCCAATTTGTAAACCTGGCACAGTCAGAAATTCACAGTGAGAGCCAGCTTTTCACTGCAAACGTATCGTGAATCTGTGTAACCATGCCTTGTTATTGTTAGTTGCTGTTCAGTTGGTGTCCAACTCATAGAGATCTTATGTACAACAGGTGAAGCATTATTGTCAGTGCTTCTCTGGTATTCATAGGGTTTTCAATGGCTGATTGTTTTTTGGGAGTGGATTGCAGGGTCCTTCTCCCAAACCTACAACACCTTGTGTTCCCAGGTGGTCTCCCGTCCAAGCACTAACCAGTCCTGACTCTGCTTAGCTTCCAAGATCTGACGGGATCCAACGGGATCCGACGCCGCAGTGGTACGGCTGTAGGCACACCATGCCTTACTTGCAGTAAACGGCTTGGTGTCACAGGTCTCAAGGGATCTCTTGCTCATGTCCTTATAGTCTCAGTGCTTCCTGGCTCAACACATTGCCAACATTTGGAACATGTTTTCTATTCGTATCTTCCACCCACAAACCTAATGTCTTTTCCATTTTAACGAGGCACTTAGCACACACTGTGGCCGTAACTTTCGCAGTCTGAGGTGCAGTAGCAAAGCTAGCATGAATTTCTTTTCCCTTCTTCAGTTTCACAGGCAGAAGATTTGTTCTTGCTGTAGACCATAGCAGCCTCAGCAAAGGATATTTTCCCCTTCAGCCAAGTACTTCCCCCTTTCCGCTGAAAGGATGCGTATTAGGGCTTCTCCTTGGCACGTCCATATTGCCAGCGTCACGACTGTTGCACTTTGTGTTGCAAGCCCTTTGACAGTGAGAGTGTTAAACTGGGATGACTACCAAGTAAGGTGATGGGCTGTGTAAAGAACCTGGGTATTCTGCACACAGGGATGAGTCACTTTGCTCCCTCATGCTGGAGAGGGATAGCATGTAATTTCATCACGCGTCTCACAATGCCGGGTGATTTAAAAGTTATTAAATTGTTGTGGATGAGTGCAGTGGTGCACAACTGCAATCCCAGCTCCTTGGGAGGCGGAGGCAGGAGGATCGCAGGTTCGAGGCTGAAGGCAGCCTGTGTAACTTAGCAAGACCCTGTCTCAAGATAACAAATAAAAAAAATGGTGGGGGGGAATAGCCTACTGGTAGAGCGCTTGCAGAATATGTGCAAAGGCCCTGGGTTGAACCTACAAGTACTGGAAAAAAAAAGTTACTGTGTATTTCTGGAATTTTCCATTTAGTATTTCCAAATTGCATTTGACCACGGGTAGTTGAAACTACTGAAAACAGAACAGCCAGTAAGGGGGCTGCTGTTCCCTCTTTGCTTAGCCACTTTCCTACTGGTGAATTCCAAGGTGATTTCCGGTGTTGCCTGTCCTGCTGCTGCAGTGACCCTCTTGTACGCGCCTTCTCATACATGTGTGCTGTGCCTGTGGGAATCGGGTGGGCATTAAAATGTTCAGCAGAGCCGCTGAGTTGTCCTCCAGCTGGCCCACGGTGTTGAGGTGATGGAGGTGAGGTGGGCACTGAGGAGAATTTAGTGGACTTACTGATTGTGTAAGTATTTGAGTGAGTCAAGATACAGTGTAAGAGAGCGTATATCAGTTTTTTCTTATTTGCATAAATATGAGGAGTATTTTTGGGCAGGCCAAGCAGACTCTAAGTACCTCTAGACCCAGTTGCCAGTGTGCTGGGTGCTAATTGGAAATACTTAGAAAAAATGCTGCACTAGGTTAGTGATGTGAAGATCATGGTGATTAGAGTAATTGTGTTAAAATATCAACAGACATGAAGGCAAAACTTAATTTGATGCGTTCTTCATTTTCTTTGGTGTTTGCCTTTTATATGTGCTAGAAACTTTAGATTGCATGCTTAATAATTTTTCGTACATATTTGTTTAAATTGACTAAAAAGAACCATAAATTTCAAAGAACCTTTTTATTGTAAAACATTAACTATTGATTGTTGTTATTGTTGTTAGATGCTGTCAAGTGGGGTCTGACTCATAAGGACCCTTTGTAACAGATGAAACACTACCCAACACTGTGTCATGCCCAGTACTATTGTCCGCACTTCTCTGCTATTCATAGAGTTTTCAATGGCTGATTATTTTTTTGGCAGTGGGCTACCAGGTCCTTCTCCAAAGCCTACAGCACCTGGTGTTCCCCGGCAGTCTCCCATCCAAGTACTAATGAGGCCCGACCCTGCTTAGCTTCTGAGATCTGACGGGTTTGGACGCCCGAGTGGTATGGCTGCAGGTCAACTATTTATTAATCTCCATAAACTCTTAGTATTTGTATCGTAGTAAAACGTCCATTTAAAAAATAATGTTGAGGTTGTTAGGAGGTATTATCTGAGTACCTTCTACTCTAAACCCATGGGTAGGGGAAAGGTGGAGGAAGGAAAAGGAGAGAAGAGTAATACTGGTCAACATAAAAGTCCTACTGCTCCCCTGGTTTACATTTTGCATGGTCTTTCCCATGTATTTACATATTCCACACCTACAGCTTTTGTGTATATGAATATATTTTCTATATCAATATGCCATGCTTTACTTAAAGCAGTCTCTTACTGTTTGACATCTACATTGCTATTTTTTTTTTTTTTTTGGTCTCTTGTAAATAAAGGGGCTGGGATTTAGCTCAGTTGGTAGAGCACCACTCTGCAGTCTCTGAGGTCCTGGGTTTGAGTCCCAGCACTGCAAAAATGGGAGAAGGATGTGGCAATCCACTCCAGAGGCAATCCTGAAACAATCAGCCATCAAAAACTCTATGGGGGTCACTATGAGTCAGACACGACTAGACAGCACCTAACAAATTGTAAATAAAGCTCTAGAAAGATACAAAATATTGTTTACTTTTCAGCTGGTATCTCCAGCTTTGTTGCTCAAAACCATATAGCTGGGTTTTTTACATTAAATGTTGCCAGAAAGACTGTGAAGGCTTAGCAGTAACAAAGGAAACCTAACACTTAAGGCTCCCTGCGCCTCTCCCTTCTTCCATGTAGATGAGATTTTATGTAATTTGTCTTGGTGTGGTGGTTGCGAGATTTTTGCCTTTGGGTTTGAGGGTGTGTGTGTGTGCGTGCGTGCATGTGTGTGTGTGTGTGTGTGTGAGTTGAGATGTGTGAATGAGTTAGTTGTGCTGTTAATCCTACTTTGAAGTTTCATCAGTATGTTACAATTTTTTCTTGTTATGCTTAATCACTTTCTTATCTGAAGATGCAGTAATGGTGCAATAGTGTGCTTGGCACCACTAAATTAGAAAATTGTTTGTCTTTGGAGAGCTCTTATATGCATAGGAATAAGGTTAAGGTGTGTGTGTGTGGGGGGGGGCAGCTCAGTGATAGATCCTGTCTATGAGGCCCCGAATTCAGTCTCCACCACACACACACACACAGAAAAAGGGGTGGGGGAGAAGGAGCCAGGAAAAAGTTGAGGTACTCAGCAATTCCAGAAATGGGCAGCTCTGTCTTCCAGGGAAGCATCTGCCACACAGTGGAGCAGAGCTCCCTAAGTAAGGGTGAGTTTAAGGAGTGTAATATGAGCACATTGGTGGGAATGGGGGTCTTTGTGTGTGTCCGCGCGCGCGCGCGCGCGCGTGTGTGTGTTCATGAGGATCACCCAGTGAACGCAACAGTGCCCAGGAGGTAGGTTCGTGGACTCTGCAGTGAGAAGCTGCTGGGATTCCATGATTAGTTCACTTTACATTAAAATTCTTAATGTTATCAATAAGTGACCTTTGGCTCCCTACATACCCTATGGGTCCTAGGACGAAGGGGTCTGTGAACGTTTTCAGTATTCAGAAAGGGCAACAACTTGCCTGTTAAATAAAACGAAGTGGTTTTGTTTGTTTTTTTTCGTCACCCTGAAATCAAACTCTCAGTATTTTCTCCCCACTTGTCCCAAAAGCCCCCAGCCCCAGGCAGCCTCCAGTCAGCTTTCCGTGCCTATGGCTTGATCGCCTCTGGGCATCTCATTTTAAGGGAATCACATGACATGTGGCCTTCTGTGCCTGCCTCCTTCCGCTCAGAATGACGCTTTCAGGGTTCGCCCGTGTCCTTTATCCTTCATGTGACTGATACTCTGTTGTAGGGATATGCTGTCTGGTTTATCCTTTCATCAGCCAATGAATATTTAGATTGATTTACTTATTTATTTATTTGTTTGTTAATTTTCGGTGCTGGGGATTGAACCCTGAGCTCACGCATGCTAAGTACGCACTTTGCCACTGAGCCCAAGCCCGTTTTCAGTTTTTGATTATTACGCGTCATGTTGTCATGAGCACTGATGTTCGTTTTTGGCGTGAAGTTGAGTTTGCAGTTCTCTTGGGCAGTTGCCCGGGGATGTCCCCTCTTTTAAGAGTGGTGTGTGCTCACATTCCCTGTGCTTACGTGGAAATAGTGTTTTTGCTTAAAGAAAAGAGACGAAGTTATGGATTGGGCTGTGTGTGGGGTCCGGGAGAGGAAGAGACAGAGAGTGGCCCCAGGATTATTTCCACCCTGGTATTGTAATCATGGACTGCCAAAAGAGCCAACACAGCTGTCCTAGAACAAGCTCCTTCCAGAGTGCTCCTTGGAAGCAAGGATGGCTAGGCTGTCTATTTTGGACATGTTGTCAGCAGGAACCAATCCCTGGAGGAGGATGTAACATTTGGGAGAGGGGTGGGTCCGTGGAAAAAAAAGGAAGACCCTCACCTAGATGGATTGACACAGTGACTGCAATAATGAGCTTAAACATAAAAGGATTGTGTGCCTGGCACAGTGTTGTTTTGTTCGGTTGATACATAGGGTCACTGTGAGTCAGACTCGACTCAACGGCACCTAACAACAACAACAACAACAACAACAACAACAACAACAACATTGTACATACAGTCTTGGTATAACTGGCAAAGTAATAAACTCCAAGTTGCAGTTGCTTCCAAGTTCTGGTTTGTGGAGGATATGTGCTTTTTATTAGTGACGGGTTTCAGCCAGTAACTAACTATGAACCAATCTGATCTGTACTACTAAGCCTGCTATGAAATTACCTGTATGCTGATAGGAACATTGCGTCTTCTCATGGGAATTTATGTTTATTTTACTAGCAAGTTTAGAGGCAAGCAAAAATTGTCGTACCAATTGTGGTAAGTCTGCTAGTGAGTGCTAATTAGTGGCACTAGTTCTTGTTGCTGGGAGGGGTTGGGGAAATCCGAAGGGCTCTTGATGGTAGCTTCTGGAACACTGCCCTGTATCTGAGAGCTGTCTCTTCATCCATTGTGTGGAATGGCTAAGGGAAGTTTTAATTCCTCCTGTAAACTTTTGGGGTTTAGTCATTTCAAATTTTACAGTTTTATTACATGTCTCAAACATGCGGTGAGGGCACAGCGTGACATTGGACCTCTCAGCACCCAACACCCAGTTTGACGCATTTGAGTCTCCTGCACTGTTTCTTTAGGGCTGGGATTTAGCTCAGTTGGTAGAGTGCTGCTCTGTAGTCTCTGAGGTCCTGAGTTTGATTCCCAGCACCGCAAAAATGGGAGCAGGGCCAGGCAATCCACTGCCAAGGCAATCCTGAAACAATCAGCCATTGAAAACCCTGTGAGGGTCGCTATGAGTTGGACACGACTCGACGGCACCTAGCAACAACAACAACAACACTGTTTCTTTAGGGAATGGGACTTTTTTTTTTTTTGTGGTACTAGGGGTTGCACCCAGGGCCTCGTGCCTGCATGCTTTGCAAGTGCTGGACCACTGTGCAGCACCCCCAGCACATTATTTTACTTTTTTGAGACAGGGTCTCCCTAAGTTACGCAGACTGCCTCTGGTCTTGAACTTGCAATCCTCCCACCTCCGCCTCCTGAGCCGCTGGGATGACAGGTGTGCACCCCCACGCCCGGCTTGGGAATGGGACTTTTCAGGTTCACTTGCACACCTGGCGTACAGTCCTTTCCGGAGGTGACCACCCCTGCAAGGATGTCGCGGGTCCTCTCCATCTGCGCGCGTCATCCGTGCCTGTTCACACCCTTCAGCAATACACACTGTTGTCTGTTTTTAAACATTACGTCAGTGGTTTTCCCTCTCTTCCCCTACCCTTCCCTCTCCCTTCCCCTTCCCCTTCCCGTGTTTTTGAGGCAGGGTGTCACTGTGTTGCCCAGGCAGTCCTGGAATTAGTGACCATCCTGCCTTAGCCTCCCCTCATAGCTGGGATTGCAGGCGTGCAGCACTGTGCCTGGCCTGCGTCTGACTTTTTGAGGAGCTGCTCAGCTGTTTCTGCCATTGCTAAATCATTTTACACTTGCAGTTTCTCCCCCTGCTCACTCGCACTTGTGGTTTTCTGGTTTTTGAGCGTAGCCATCCTAGTTGGGATTGAAGTCTCTTTGTGGTTGTGACTTACAATTTCTTTTCTTTTTTATTAAATATCGATTGCAAATATTGGTAGTGATTGCACATATTAATGGGGTATAGAGTGATAATTCGTTCCATATATACACTGTGATTATCAAATTGGGATTGTTGACACTTCCATCTCCTAAAAGATTTTACAAAAAATTTTTTAATATGTACAGATAATTATATTTATGAGGTGTAATATGATTTTAAAAAGTTCATACAGTGTAGTGAGTGAGATTCAATATGGGATTTTCGTAGAATTGCAGCCTGTATTTTGGACCAGTTCTCTCTCTCTTTACCCGTACATGTTGCTCATCCTCTGTGATTTTCATGTTTTCAAGTACTGGGAGTTGAATCCAGGGCCTCATGCTTGCATGCTTTTGCAAGTGCTGTACTACTGAGCTGCACCCCCGGCCCATTTTTTCACTTTTTGAGACAGGGTCTTGCTAAATTACACAGACTGCCTCTGGTCTCAAACTTGTGATCCTCCTGCCTCTGCCTCCCCAGTTGCTGGGATTACAGGCATGCACCACCACACCTGGCTGATTTTCATTTTCTAAAGACCTTAGTTGAGTATCTTTTCATGTGCTTATTGGAAGTCTGGATGTCTCTTTTGGAGAAATGTCTATTTGAGTCCTTTGCACATTTTTGAATTGAGACTTTATTGTCGTTGCTGAGTCATAGTTCTTTATATAGTCTGGATATTATTCCCCTATCAGATATATGACTTGCCAGTATTTTATTCCATACTGGGAATTATCTCTTCTCTCTCGGTAGGGTTCTTTGATGCACAAAAGTTTTCAATTTTGATTGTCCGGTGTATCTTTCTTTCCCTTCCCTCTCTCTCCCTCCCTTACCTACCCCTTCCTTCCTCCTTCCTTTGTTCCTTCCTTCTGTCTTTTTCCTTTCCTTGTTTCTTCTCCTTTTTTCCCTCTGTCTCTCCCTCTCCACCCTTCCTTTCTTTGGCGCTGAGGATTGAACTCAGGGCCTTGCACATGCTCAGCAAGCACTTGGCCACTGCACTACATCCCCAGCCCTCAACTTATTTTTTCTTTTGTTATCTATGCATTTGATAGCCTAGCCAAGAAATCTCTGCCAAATGCAATGTTATGAGAAGTTTGTTTCTTTTTAAAATATATTTTTTAACTGAAACTATTATGGGACAGAATAGACAAAATATAAAGCACTAAGTTTCAAAGTTAGCATCCCAGTCTCTGCACCGCACTTTGAAACACTTCAAGCAGATAGGCTTTTTCAACTTAGTACCCGAATAAAATTGTAAGAGGCACTTATAAACTGCCTGTACTAAAAAGCTTTTCAGACTCCTGGGAGGCATCTGAGGGTCTCAAGTCCTGTCCTAAACCTATAGCCACTTTGGAACTGGGGCACGCAATTGTCCACATCCCTCATAGCTTCATCTTTTTCATCTGACTCATTCAAAATTGATGGTACAAACTTGGGAAACGTAGTACCATGGGGCTTCATAGACATGGGAAGTTGTTTGCATGCCATTTTTTCAGGGTTATTGCAGATATGCTTCAGCTCTTGAGCCAGGTTGGATGCCAGAAAGATGTCCGTGGCAGTGCGGGGTCCACAGCCCAGTGATGCTCCCTGGAGCCCGAGGAGTTCCTCCACTTAGGGACCTCTGCTCAGGTGGGCCCAGGCCCTTTGCTCTGTCACAGAAAAGAACACAAGGCTTTTCCATTTTGCCTGGCTTTCTTTTTCCAGTTGCTGGGGACCTGAAACCTGAGCCCCCAGGTGGGTAAGCAGGCGGGTGCATGTGCCCATGCCAGGCAAACCTCTGTCCACCGAGCTGCAGCACAGACCCTGTGGGGTGCCCTCTGTGTCCTGTCCTCCCCTCTGAAGGCTCCATGGCTTCAGCCTAGGCGTTGTAGGGCTGTAGCGTTGTGACGGGTCAAGGAACAAAGAAAAGTATGCTCCACAGTGAGTCACCGCTCCCTGATAAATAAATTCTGGGAGGCTGCCAGGCACCAAGTCGCTGGTTCTCCTGAGCTCCCTGGGGGTTTCCCCTGTGCCTGTGGTACTGGGGATTGAACCTGGGTCCTTGGTAAGGACGAGGAGGCACTCTACCAGCTAAGCCAAACCCCCAACCCTCCCACCTAGGCACCACACATCCTTCTTATCGGCTCCTTCCTTTCCTTGTAAGGTGAACCGAACCTGGCACACCTCAACCGATCAGAGGGCACCATTTGTTGAAGATACTGTCCTTTGCCAGCTACTGGTATTGGTACTCTACCTTGGGGTTAGTTTTATTATAATGTTGCTTAAGTATGCACAGAAGTGTAAATCACTTATGCATGAAGATTCTAAAAGGAAAAACTTACAAATTAAATATGAATGAAGCCCAGTAAATGTAAAGTAGTATAAATGTCTGGAGCAGATGACACTTCTTTCCTGAGGCTCCGCTCAGTGTGAGTGTGGCATTATCTGGTGTGGTTGCTCTGCAGGCTCAGGCTGGCTGTGGCCACTCGGTCCCTCAGCCCTCTACTCTGAAAGCTATAACCTGGCAGCTGCGCCCTCTGCCCTTCACTTGGCATGGATGTCAGTATGTTGTTGTTGTTAGGTGCCATCGAGTCGGTATCCGACTCATAGCGACCCTCATAGGGTTTTCAATGGCTGACTGTTTCGGGATTGCCTTGGGAGTGGATTGCCAGCTCCTTCTCCCATTTTTGCAGTGCTGGGAATTGAACTCAGGACCTCAGAGACTGCAGCGCAGTGCTCTACCCACTGAGCTAAATCCCAGTCCCGGATGTTAGTATAGACCCATTAAAATCCCATCCTTCAGCCTTAACTCTAACCCGAAGGCAAGCACAGCAGCCCGTGTGGGCTGGGAAGCCCCGCACAGCTCTCTCTCCTGATGTGGCCAGGTGGTCTAGAGTGGGCTTGTGCTGCTGTTCTTCGTGTGACTCTGAAATGAAAGCGCACAGTTTGGAAATGACCAGAGAGAACCTGCGGACCGGAAGTACCTGCAGACCAGCCTGAGATGCTTTCTCGGGGCCAAGGGCGCTGCTTTCTTTCCTGTGCTGTTCATGCATTTGATTTCTTCCCGCTTTGAAGCAGCTGAAGGAGACGTGTTGACGGTGTAGTTTGGCAGGGAGAGCTGGGTTTGCTCTTCTCCCTTTGCTTTTTCCACAGTAACCATTTAGAGGGCGCCTGCTGCTGTCTGCGCTCTTAGGTGACAGTCGTTAGGATTCCTTACTTGCAGCTGGTGACCCGCCTTTTCCCTAACGCTGTTGTAACGGCAGCTTCTCCTTGCTGTTTTCACGGTGTTTATTGTACTGCTTCTTCCACTGAACACAACCGGACAGAAAACCCATTTTCTCCAGCTTGTTGTTGTTGTTGTCAGGTGCCGTCGAGGTGGTGTCCGACTCATAGCGACCCTGATAGGGTCTTCAGTGGCTGTTTCAGGATTGCCTTGGGAGCGGATTGCCAGGTCCTTCTCCCGTTCTCCAGCTTAGATAGGATGTTTATGTGAAAATAATTTTACCACCCCAATTCTGTCAAGTTGGCCTTTACTCTATTGGTTTTGTTTCGTGTGGTCCATGTGACCCTGGAGTTCCGTGTCGTCTCGCGGTTTTCAGTTCCCAGCCACCTTGGCCCTGTTGAGAGTGTGCGACTGTAGTTGGATTTCCGGGTGGTGGAAGGAGGGCGCACTGAGCTAGAGCTGCGAGGGCCGCCCCTCCCGTGCCCCTGGCGCTGCGTGCTGTGGCCTTGTCTCTGCCTGCGGGTACCTTCTTCCCAATGCTTTAGGGAGAGAACCTTGCACCTCTTCACACAGGCCCCAGGGCAGATGGCGTCACACTTGTGGGAGAGTGTTCCAGAGGATGTGGATCCGCCAGTGGGGTGTTGGTTATCAGGGCGCATGCCTCCACATAGTACCCCAAATCAAACCATTGTCTGCCCTGTATGCAGGATGTTAAATACTGATCTAACCTAATTCCAGCATGATTCAGTATTTCTATTAAAGATACAAAGTTTTTCTAAACTTGTGTCAGGAAAATAACCAAAGAACATGTTTGGATTTTCTATTTATCAAACTAAGAGCCTCTATGTAAAATAACACATTGCTGTGATTGATAGTAGGGTAGGACTGAGTTCTCTAATCACGGATCTGCAGGTTAGCTACATAGTATCTAAATGAGCTGTTAGCTTTTCCTGTGTGTGTGTGTGTGTGTGTGTGTGTGTGTGTGTGTGTGTGTGTGTGCGTGCATGCACACACACTCACTGGGGATGGAACCCAGGGCTTTATATAAACACATTGGGCAAGTGCTGTGCCACTGAGCTACATCACAGCCCAAGAATAATGCCAGTGCTAGGGCACTGAACCTAGGGCCTTGGCCATGCTAAGCAAGTGCTCTATTACTGACCTGCACCCCAACTCGTTTTCTTATTTTATTTATTTTAAGACAGAGTCTCAGTAAACTGCACAGGCTGCCTTTGGCCTTGAACTCCCGATCCTTCTGCCTCAGCCTCCCAAGTCACTGGGATTACAGGTGTGCGCCACCACGACTGGCTCTTTTGTTTTGTTTTGTTACATTTTTGAAGCAGGGTCTTGCTGTGTAGCCCTGGCTGGCCTCAAATTCCTGATCCTACTGCCTCAGCCTCCCTGAGGTTACAGGTGTGCGCTACCACATTGGTATTTTTATTATAAAATATACAAAACATGAAATGTACCATCATGACCGTTTTACAGTGAACAGTTCAGTGGCACTAAGTACAGTCACAGTGTTTTCAGCCATTGCCACCGTGTGACTCCAGAACCTTTTGTCACCAAATGGAAGCCCCGCCCCCACCGAGCAGCCACTCTCCCCTTTGCCCTTCACCAGTCACGGGCAGCCACTAATCGCGTTCTGTCTCTGCGGATTTGTCTGTGCTGCATACTTCATGTAAGCAGAATCATAGACTGTGTGGTCTTTGTGTCTGGCTGCCTTACTTAGCATAATGTTTTCAAGGTCTATCTGTGTGGTAACATCAGGACCTCATTCTCTTTTATATCTACTATACGGATTCATCACATTTTAGTAAGAACACATCTTTCGGTTAGCTGCATTTAAAAAATTATAAGATACGCATGACATAAAGTTCATGATCTTAATCATCTGTTCGTGTACAGTTTGGCGGGACAAAGTACGGTAGCGTCACTGTTACCACCGTCATCACTAGAGCTTTCTGTCTTCCCCGACCGAAGCTCCGTGTCCATTAAACACTCCCTCCCCATTTTCCTGCCATCCCAGCCCTGGCGGCCACCTCTCTACGTTGTCTTTGGTAGAGATCTCACTACTCTGGGGACCTCAGATTCATGGGGTCAAACTTTTTGTCCTCTTGTGACTTCATCAAAGTTTTTTTCCTTTTAAGACTGAATAATATTCCACTGTTTTTGGCCCTCGCCTTTTGTTTCTCCATTCATCCATGTGTAGGCTTTAGGTTGCTTCTCCTCTTGGCTGTTATGAGTAATGCTGCTGTGCACACATATCTGAGTCCCCACTTTGAGTTCTTTTGGGTATGTACCGGAAGTGGGATTGCTGGATCACACTGTAATTGTGTCTTTGCTTTTTCCCCCAAGGAACTGCCATGGTGTTTCCCACAGCAACTGTGCCATTTTTAGATTGTCACCAGCAGTGCACACGGGTTCCAGTTTTCTCACGTCCTTACCAACACTTACTACTTTCTATTTTTTTTTTCCGTAGGAGCTATCCTAATAGTTGCTTTTTAAAAAATATATTTAAAGCCTTAATGTATAACTAAATTTTAATGTATAACTAAACACTTAGAGCCGGCAGCCGTACCACTGTGGTGTCTCGGGATCTCGGGATGTGTGTGATCTCGGGATCACTTTGGGATCTTGGAAGCTAAGTAGGGTCGGACCTGGTTAGAACCTAGATAGGAGACTGCCGGGGAACACCAGGTGTTGTAGGCTTGGGAGAAGGACCCAGCAAACCCACTCCCAAAAAATAATTGGCCATTGAAAACTCTATGAATAGCAGAGAAGCATGACAATAGTGTTTCACCTGTTGTATGTAGGGTCGCTATGAGTTGGGCACTGACTCAACGGCACCTAACAACAAATACTTAGAAGTTAACACTAAGCCTTTAAAAAATATCATTAATAAGCCTGACTTTTGAATTGACCCTTTGATATGAACTGGTTGGGAGTATAGAGCATATTGAGGAGACTGTTGTTACTATGTTGTTGTTGTTAGGTGCCATCAAATCGACGTCTGACTCATAGCGACCGTATGTATAACAGGCAAAACTATTGTCAGTGCTTCTTTGCTATTCATAGGGTTTTCAATGACTGATTGATTTTTGGGAGTGGGTTGCCGCGTCCTTTTCCCAAGATGTTACTATTGTTGTTGTTGTTGTTAGGTGCCGTTGAGTCGGTATCCGACTCATAGCGACCCTCTGTCCAACAGGGGAAACACTATTGTCAGTGCTTCTCTGCTGTTCATAGGGTTTTCAATGGCAGATTGATTTTTGGGAGGGGATGCCAGGTCCTTCTCCCAAGCCTACAGCTTCTGGTGTTCCCAGGCAGTCTCCCATCCAGGTACTAACCAGGCCCAACCCTGCGTAGCTTCCAAGATCTGACGGGATTGGATGCCACAGGGCTACAGCTGCAGACAGATGTTACTATAGTACTTCTAAAAATCAGAAATCTCTCTTGTAGCTTTGTTTACCTCCAACTAATGTGCAAGGTAGTGCAGAGAAATACGTGGTGTAACTCGGTTCGCTTGATTGGTAAGATTGCTCCTGAGGACATTGAGGGGCCTGTGCAGAAGCAGGAGTTGGCAGGTGTCCCTTGGGAGAGCAATCGTGTTTTCATGTTGCTGGGTCAGGTAGCCATCTCAGTGGCTCAGCCCTGCCTTCGTGACATACAGAGGCCACCATTGACAACACGTAGGTGAACGCAGGAAGCTCCATTCCAGTAAAGTTATTTGCGTTCACTGTAATTTGAATTGCATGTAATTTTATGTGTCCTTAGCATAATTCTTCTTTTGACATCTCAGCCACTTAAAAATGTAAAAACACACTTGGCTTGTGGGTTCTGCACAAAAGTGCCCGGGTTTGGCCCCTGGGGCGTGTGACCGCTGGCAGGGAGGAGTTAGTGGATGTGGTGATGTGACCTGTGCGGCACTTGGGTCATTTGTCAAAACCTTTGGAGCAGCCAGGCAGGCTGGTGGCGAGGGCTGGCCGGCCCCAGCGTTCCTGGTGGGGCGTGCGCTGCGTCCAGCTTCTCCCCGCCTGCCCTCAGTGTGGCTGAGCAGGTGGTGCGAAGGCCATCTGACGAGATGAGGAGGGTGGCTGCCGGCTGCCGTGTTGGGGACTGCCGCTGGGGGACCCGTCGTGGAGGAACGACGACCTCTTGCCAGCCGGTGACTGGGGGTCACAGGCAGCATGCTGGGCAGCAGGTGTCACTAAAGGACAGTGGGACTTAGTGCCTCCCCTGCAGCTCCCTGCTGCTGGGGAGGAGGCCCTGAGTCTCGGTGGCTTATGGCCGAGCCGGCTGATGCAGGGCCTTGCCTGGAGGGCCCTCCCTGCTGCTTCCTCTCCTGGTGAGAGCTGAGGGGCCGAGAGTGAGCCCCAGCCCATGTCTTCTGAGCCCTCTGGATGTGTCCTGGGACCCATATCAGGCAGGGTCTCCAGGGAGGCAGAAGTGGTAGGATGCAGGTACACAGATGGACAGACGGACGAGAGGGATTTGTTAGAATTGGCTCATGTCGTTACGGGGGCTGAGAAGGCTCACAGGAGGTCTACAAGGCAGAGGTGCTGGGCTGCTGGGTTGTAGAAGTCTGTTAGGTCCCTGTCGGAAGGTCTCGGAGCTGGGGCAGCCTGAGACCCGGACATGACGGCCCGGCAGAGGCCTCTGCAGGCTAGGGGTTGTGCCATGGGGGGAGATCTGTTTTCAGAGCTGGTCTTGTCAGAGCTTGGTTTCTTCTTGGTATAGACACATACCAAGGTTTGGGAAATGGCTTATCCCCGTGAAGCACTCTGGTAACTAGGGATTCACTCCTGCCTCATCTGGAATCAGAATAGGAGAGCGCTCACTGAGAAAGCGGGAAGGACTGCCCGGGAGCGAGGTGCTCGTTCCAGGCGTGGCCTCCGCAGCACAGGGGAGGACACTGTGGACACGTCCTGTGGCCCTTAGCCCAGCGGCAGCACTGAGAACCTGCCGCCTCGGGGAAGCCCTTAGGCTCTCGGGGAGTTCACTGTCCTTTTAATGACTGTTGGGCTGAGTAGAGGCTGGAGGAGAGCTGGAGGGGAGGCAGAATGATATAATAAGGGTGAGCTAATAGCACAGCCCAGGCGCACACTCTCAGCTGCTGCGAGTGATGCTGGACAGTTCTGTGTGCAGAACAACAGCCCAGAGTTACAGAGACCAGAGGGGCGCTTGAAATGACATCCGGTGCAATAATGCAGCCTATTTTTATCATTATTAAAGTTTTAGCATGTAGAGAGTAAAGTTTTATAGCAAAGTTTTCATTTTCTATCAATAAAACTAAGTGAGGCAATGATAGCATTATTGGTTTACTTATTTATTTTTGCACATTGGGGTGTTGAGCCCAGGGCTTTGTGCATGCTAGGAAGCACCTTTATCACTGAGTTGCATCCTCAGCCCCTTTTTAAAATTTTTAAATTTTGAGACAGGGTCTTACTAAGTTGCACAGCCTGCCCCTGGCCTCGAACTTGACAATCCTCCTGTGTCAGCCTCCTGAGTTGCTGGGGTTACAGGCATGAACCACTGTGCCTATCTGTAGGGCCCCTTTAAAGTTATCAAAATGGAACCAAGTGTGGCGATGCGTACCTGTAATCCAGGCTCTGGGGAGGTAGAGGCAGAAGGATGGTGAGTTTGAGGCCAGCCTAGGTTGCATACTTGTCTTAAAAAAAAAAAAAGCATTCCCAGTGTCTCCCAAAAATATGTATATGTGTCTATATGTCCATTTAAATACACACACGCCTAACAACAGCAACACAACACCTAACAACAACACAGCACCTAACAGCAACAATATACATACATACATACATACATACATACATACATACATACATACGTATATATATTGTTTTTCAGTGCCATCGAGTTGGTGTCCAACTCGTAGTGACCCTATGTACAATAGGTGAAACACTATTATCAGTGCTTCTCTGCTATTTATAGGGTTTTCAATGGGTGGATTGATTTTTGGGAGTGGGTTAACGGGTCTGTCTCCCAAGCCTACAGCACCTGGTGTTCCCAGGCGGTCTCCCATCCAAGTACTAACCAGGCCAGACCCTGCCTAGCTTCCAAGATCTGACAGGTTTGGATGCCACAGTGCTATGGCTGCAGGCATATGTATATATATATATATGTGCAGGCATTATACATATACACGCACACACACACACACACACACACACACACACACATATACACACACACACACATATGTATATAAATAAAAGGGATAAATGGAGGAGAGGATAAGCTCAAGGTGAATGATGCAAGGTCATACGTACAATGGAAAAATAGGGGACTATAACCCATATATGCATATGAGCTTTACTACACATTAATCAAAAGTTTCCATAAACTTAGTAAACTGATGAAAGTGTAACCAAAAGTGATATAATAGTTGCACAATGGAAAAGCAAATGCTGTATTACTCTGTACCCCGCCAACATTTATCAATAAAGGGAAAAAAACAAAACAAACAAACAAATAAAAAAAATATATATATATATTTAAAGATTTGGTAGGCTGTCTAGTAGATTTCTTACTTTATACATAAGGTTTTAGCCAGGTGTGGTGGCACACACCTGTAATCCCAGCAGCTTGGGAGGCAGAGGCAGGAGGATTGCAAGTTTGAGACCAGAGGCAGTCTTTGTAACTGAGCGAGACCCTATCTCAAAAAAGTTAAAAAAAAAAAAAGGGCTGGGACACAGCTCAGTGGTCCAGTACTTGAAAAGCATGGATGCGCAAGTCCCTGGGTTCAACCCCCAGGACCGCAAAACAACAACAACAACAACCCGTAAGGTCTTAAGGACCGTGGACTCTTTTCAGGGCTGATGAGTTAGGTGGACATCCTGACAAAGGTGGTGACTCCGTGTTATTTTGACAAAGTGCTGGGCTGCCTGCTGCAAGCACAGTAGAAGTCCTCTTGGAGTGGTGATCTCTCCAGGGCTTTGGCGTGGAAGAAGGCACTTTGTGGAACCTCACAATACTCCTTACATAGATGTGCCTGCTAATCAGTGACTTCTCTAGGCAGCAGATTTTAAGAGAAGTTAGGTCTTAAATGAGAGAGATATATTTGAGTTTGGTCTGAGAGATGTAACACAGTCTAGATAGATTTTATGATCAAAGAATTGTGGAAAACATTAGGTTTTAAATCTTATATGTGTCCAGAAACATGTCTTCCTGCAACTTGCTTAATGAAAGTATCAGATGTATTGTTTTTATTTTGTTTTGTTTGCTATTTATTGTGTTACGAATATTACCTAATTGGGAACATGGAAAAAAGGAGTTGATATGATAGGGTAGTGGGTTTCTGTTTGTTTTTTGTTACTACAACTTTAGGGGCTTATTTGTGAAATTTGTTTTGGAGGAAGCCACCTACTTAGAGTTGCAGCTTTTAGTTTCTTCATCATCATCCTAGGACGAAGCTACTGTTTTGCCTTATCCTGAAAAAAGTATAACAGATGCTTGTTGGAAATAGCTTTTGAGTGAAGTCGTAAGTAAAGTGTGTCTTTAAAAAGAGTACTTTAGTAAACTTACAGCTCCCTCCTTAAACTTACACATTGTGTGGAACTCTATAGAGACATTTCCATTACACCAGGAGCAAGACGAGGATGCCTTCTCTTGCCAGTATTGACTTTATCTTAGCAATTCTAGCCAGTATAGTTGGGCAGGAAAATTGTCTTATTGGTTATAAAACAAATATACAGAAGTCAATAGCTTTTCTATTTGATAATCAATATAACTAAAAGTTAATACAATTTTAAAAACAAAAAGCAACTTTACTATAGCAGCAAAACTCCAAAATAATTTAGAAACAAAGCTAGAAAGGTGAGGAAAATAAAAATACTTGGCAGTAGCTGGCATAAAATTGAACATGTCAGATCAACTCATTAATTTTTTTTTTTTCAGTACTGAGGGGTTGAATCCAGGGCCTTGCACATACTTTTGCAAGTGCTCCCCTACTGAGCTGCATCCCCAGCCCTTTTTTATTTTCTATCTTGAGACAGAGTCTTGCTAAGTTATGTAGGCTGCTTCTGGCCTCGAACTCAAAATCAAGATCCTCCTGCCTCTGCCACCAGAGTGGCTGGGATTATGGGCATGTACCACCGCCTCAACGGTTAATTTGTCAATTGATGTAATTCAGATAAAAATCCTGCTGAACTTTTGGAGGAGTGTGGGAGAGTGACTTGTTAAAATGGCTGTAAAGAGCATCAGGAAGACAGAGGGAAGAATAGTGGAGAGCCTTTTGAGAACTAAAGGTGAGTTCAGGAGATGACTGGTTTGTACCAGCAACCCTCTCTTGTTGTTAGGTGCCCTTGAGTCCTGCCGACTCATAGCGACCCTCAGAGGGTTTTCAATGGCTGTTTCGGGATTGTCTCGGGAGTGGATTGCCAGGTCCTTCTCCCAGTTTTGTGGTGCTGGGAATTGAACTTGGGACCTCAGAGACTGCAGGGCGGCGCTCTACCAACTGAGCTAAATCCCAGACCCAGCAACTCTCTATAGATTTATATAAAGAATTTTAAAGGGTCATTTGAGCCCTAGAGTAGTAGGTAGAAATAGCTATAGATCTGAAAAGAAAGTGCAGAACTTGACCCGGCTGGGAATGATCAAAGGCTTTGTGTGCGAATCCGGAGAGGTTCAGGTGCAAGGAGAAGAAACTGACCTTGCCTTGAGCACAGCGCAGCAGGGGCATTTGGGAGCCCCACTGGGTGGCACGTACCTAAGGGCCCCAGGAGTCTCAAGAGCCCCCTCTCTTCCTGTCTTTCTTTCCTGGTGGTGGTTGATCCTTCCAGGCTTCCTTTTTTTAGCTCCAGGTCAAAGTAAAAAGCGACCTTCCTTAGCGCTGGTGTGCAGAGTCCTCGGGAGAGCCCCATGGAGACTGCTGGAGTCAGGCGCACATCCCCAGGCCGTGCCTGGGAAGCCGTTCTCACTGCGGACGCCCTTGCGTGCTCCTGTCCAGAGTGGGTTTTGTACCTCAGCCTCCCCCGGTCGTGGGGATCAGTGTGGACCAGAGCTGCTCCCTGAGGAGGGTGTACGGTAGAGTCACAGGCAGAAGAGGGTCAGGCTGTTGTGCCGATCGGAGCAGCAACTGTGTGCTCAGACATCGAGGGAAGGATGGACTCTTGGGTAAAGGGTGCTGGACACAGTGAACTGTTTGGAAAAACACAGTTCTGTAGTCTCCCATTACCACTTACCTCAGTCAGCTGAGATCTGAAAGTACTAAATGGAGAATTTTATAAACAAATAATTCATAAGTTCTTTTTTCCCTTTATTAGTAAATGTTGGTAGGGTACAGAGCAATATAGCATTTGCTTTTTCCGTTATGCAACTGTTACATCACTTTTGGTTACACTTTCATCAACTTACATAGTTTATGGACCCCTTTGACCAATAGGTAGTAAAACTCCTATGCACACATGGGTTATAGTCCCCTGTTTTTCCCATGTACTCGTGAAGTTGCACTGTTTACATTGAGATTATCCTCTCCCCCATTATCCCTTTACACTATTTCTCCTCCCCTTCCCACCTTCCACAGCCTTCACTTCCCTTTGCTAGTCTCCTCCCTCCTTTCTACTCTTTGTATTTTCCCTTCTCTAAGTTTAATTGTGCGTTTCTATGTATCTACTTATGTATAGGTTTTTTCTTCCTTTAAATAAGATTCAGCTCCTACAAGTTCACTTAAGATGATATTCTCCAGTTCCATCCATTTTGCTGCAAATGACATTATTTCATTTTTAATTGCTGAGTAATATTCCATTGTGTATATGTACCATACTTTTTTTTTTTTTCCATTCTTCTGTTGATGGGCATCTTGGTTGGTTCCCTGTCCTTCCTTTTGTGAAGAATGCTGCGTTAACTATGGAGATGCAGGTGTCTCTGTGGTGTGACTTGTCTCCTTTTGGGTATATTCCCAGGAGTGGTATAGTTGGGTCACGTGGCAGTTCTGTTTTTAGTTTTCTGAGATATCTCCATATTGATTTCCAAAGTGGTTGAACTAATTTACAGTCCCACTAGTAGTGTAAAAGGGTTCCTTTTTCTCCACATTCTCACTGGCATTTGTTGTTATTTGTTTTGTTGATCTTGGCCTTTCTTACTGGAGTTAGGTGGAATCTTAGAGTTATTTTGATTTGCATTTCCCTAATGGCTAGGGATATTGAGCAATTTTTCATGTGTTTCTTAGCTTTATGAACTTCTTCATTTGAGAACTTTCTGTTCATTTCCTTTGTCCACTTGTGTATTGGGTTATTTGTTGTCTTGGAATTTGCTTTCTTGAACTTTTTGTAAATTCTCGAAATCAGTCCTCTGTCAAATGTGTAGGATGCAGAGATTTTCTCCATTCTGTGAACTCTTCCTTAACTTTGTTGATTGTTTCCTTTGCTGTACAGAAGCTTTTTAGTTTCATGTAATTCCATTTGTGAATTCTTGGTACGATTTTCTGAGCAATTGGAGTCTTGTTAAGGAGATACTTTCCCATGCCTGTGTGTTCCAGTGTGTTTCCTTTCTTCTAGTAATTGTAAGGTTTTTATGTTGAGGTCTCTTATCCATCTCGAGTTGACTCACGTGCAAATTGAGAGGTATGGGTTTACTTTCATTTTTATTCAAATGGATATCCATTTTTCCCAGCACCACCCTCTGCAAGTGCTGGACCACTGAGCTGTACCCTCAGCCCATTTTTTTTTTTTTTTTTTTTTTTTTTTTTTTTTTTTTTTTTTTTTTTTTTTTTTTTTTTTTTTTTTTTTTTTTTTTTTTTTTTTTTTTTTTTTTTTTTTTTTTTTTTTTTTTTACTTTTTGAGACAGGGTCTCGCTAAGTTACACAGACTGCCTCTTGTCTCAAACTTGCAATCCTCCCGCCTCTGCCTCCCAAGCCGCTGGGATTACAGGCGTGTGCTACCGTGCCCGGCTTTTCATTATATTTTTGATGTATATGTCAAATAGATTCTTTGATAATCAACTTTTGTGTTTTTTGCTTTTTTTTTTTTTTTCCTTTTTTCTTTTTTCTCCTCAGGGGTGGGGATGGAACCCAGGGCCACATGCTAGGCAAGCCCTCTACCACTGAGCCACACTCCCCAGCCCTTGGCTTAAGCTTTTAAATATTTCTCAGGTAATGTAAGCACTTATCCAAAAGGTCACAACAGTATACAAAAAGAAAGTAAATTGTGACAGCCTTTCTCCAAGGTAGAAGAAACCGGTCCCAGTTTTATTCATGATAATCACTATTAGTAAGGTATTTTAAATATGCTTTTGGAGCTTGCCCTATTTAATGTAAATTACTTACTAAGCAAATAAGCACCTGTAATTTGTTTTGGACATTGGAAATTTCACAGGTCTGCCTTTGTGCCCCCCTTTTACCAGCACTTCAGCATGGGGAAGATGTGCCAGGTGGCTGCGTGTCTCAGAGTGGCTGGCATCTGTTCATAAACACCAGCCTCTCCGCCCAAGAGAAATCAAAAGTCAGGTTGTGGTATTAGAATCCTGTGTGTTTAGCAGTGCATGGTGGCACGGGCTTATAATCCCAGCACTCAAAGGCCTGGGCAGGAAGACTGTGAGTTTTAGGTCAGCCTGAGCTGTGTAGTAAGCCCCTGTCTCAGAAACAAACAAACAAACAAACAACAAAACAAAATAAAAGAATCATGTGTGTTACATACATCCATATGTCATTATTATAGTAGAGGATATAACAAGTTTCCATAGACTTGAACTGCTATTATTGGCATTTAGATCTCACAGGTAAGGACAAGATTTAGCCTCATTTACTTATGATCTCCCCCACCAGCAGGCAGATATTTGAGGGACTTCCATTTGAAGGATAGGTTTTTTGTTGTTGTTGTTTGTTTTTTTGGTGGTGGTACTGGAGGGCTGAACCCAGGCCTGGCACGTACTTTATATGCGCTCTACCACTGAGCTGCACCCCAGCCCTTTCTTAACAATTTTTTGTCTTGAGTCAGAGTCTAAGTTCTGCAAAGCTGCCTCTGGCCTCAAACTTGCGATACTTCCACTTCCGACTTCCCAGTTGCCGGCTTGAGGAATCAGTTCATTAACTATGCTGTTTTCTTTCCCCAAGATATGTGATCTTAGTTGGGGAACCCTACCAGTCATTGTTCTTTTGGCTTCCTACTTCACCCACATTTGGTTAGGTCTCATCAGAGTGGTCGGGGGGGTCAGGATTTTTCCTGGGAGAGGAAGGAGTTTTTGAGTAGAATCAGCTAGCGCAGCTGTTGGGCAGTGATCTCTTCTGCTTTACTCCTTTGTGCTGTAACTGATGCAGAGTAGTGGCAGGGTCGGGTGGCCAAGGCAGCCAGGGGCAGGAAGGCGAGAAGGAAGCCGGTTGAGGCACCACGCGGAAGAGGGCCTCGAGCACACGCAGGCCCTGGGTTCCGTCCCAGCACCCCTGCCCCCACACAGATTTCATTCTCTGCCTTCATGAAGAGAGAAGAGAGAAAGGAAGTCAACCGAAAAACCAACCTTCTGAACCATTGGCCTAAAAGCCAGGTTCAGAAATGGAGAGCAGTAGGCGATACCATTTAAAAGGGATCCTCTTAATTCCTAGGAAAGCAAGTACCCCCCCTTTTTTTTAATAAATTTTTTTTGTGGAGCTGGGGTTCAAACTCAGCCTTGTGCGTGCCAGGCAAGTATTCTACCGCTGAGCTCCACCCCCAGCACCAGGGACCTCTTAAAATGGGGGGGGGGGGAGAAAGAAAAAGAAAAGAAAATTGTGTGGACTGGGAGATACATAGACAAGTGTCTGTTTTCTGCACTTCATGTCCTGCCAAAGGAGGGGTTCACACGGCAGACGTGACGTTCCTTAGCAATGACCGGCCCTTGTGAGTCCTGCAGCATTTATAAAAGTAGGCTGTGTGCGCCCTTTCTTTTTCCTTTTAAATAATTGCATGCCATCGTTCACATTCTCTCTTTTTATTTATGGAGACATCTTTAGAGGGGATTTTGGAACTTACTTGGGGGGCGTGACCTTCTTGTCCCCAGCTGAGGAGGGATGGGCTGCTTTGGTACTGGTGACCTTCCTGTTGAGTCAGGCGGCCTCATGTCCTTCGGTGTGCTTTAGAAAGTGAGACGCATCTTGTAGACTTTAACATGGAGACCACTGGGGGGCTGGAGTTTGGTTCAGCGGTAGAGCATGTGCTTAGCATGTGCTAAGCTTTGGGGTTGATACCCAGCAAAAACAGACAAACAAACAAACAAAAAACCCATTCTGGAAATCCTTCCAGATCTTGGCGTGGCCTTGAGGACTATTCCGTGCCCACCGTGGATGCCTTTGTGGAGCCCGTCTTTGTGCACTTGCGGACTTCTGCCTTTGGGCTGCGTTCTGAGGAGCGGAATTGCCCCCTTCAGCTGGGAGAGGCACCAGCCGTTCTCAGTTCACCCTGTGGCCCAGCGGCCCTTCCTCTGCGTTTCCTCCCTCTGCTCCTGGAGGGAGCTCATTTGAGGGGAGGTCGTCTCTCTTTGGTGCCCACGTGGGCATGGGTGTGGTTGGGTGGCTCCCTGTGAGCCCTGACTGAGCGTGTGTGCAGCTGTGGGCCTTGCCAGGCACAGTGGGTCTGGGTGAGCAGCCTTGGAGCGGGGGATGCTGGGCTGGTGGCTTTGTAGGGCTCCCAGGGGTGGGCCAGTCAAGTGCCAGAAGGCTGCTCAGTCAGGGTTTTCCTGAAAAGGCCTGGCGCGCGCGGCCACAGTCCCCTGGGCCTGGGCGTAGGCGGCCAGGGAGCTGCAGCGCGGATGTGACCCAGAAGCCTGTGCTTTTGGTTTCTGTTTTCTGTAGCAGGTTGTGGAGATGCAGTGTCTCAGAGAGTGAAGGGTGAACCGGGGAGGCCTCTGAGGTTCATGTCGGGGAACAGTGACTCCGGGAGGAAAGTACAGGGAGGGAGATAGGGGTTTGGTGGGTATTGTGTGTATCTGAGGTGACAGCCTGGCAGAGGCGTGGAGCTGGGAGCTGGATGAGGGGGCTGTGTCTTTGTATAACACGAGTTCTGGAGTCTCCTGGAGATGTCACCACATGGCGATCACCCTGGGGCGTGAGTTCCTTGCTTCTCTTGGTGCCGGCGTCAGTCCTGCCGTCTCAGATGTCGGCCCCACCCTGGAGGAAGGCACTGCTGGTATAGACCGATCTGGTGCACGCACACGAGAGCAAATGGGTCCCTGGAAGGGATGCATCTGACGCCTGCGGGAACCCATCTGACGCCTGCGGGAAGCCGCTGCACACACAGTGTGAGTGCACCCTACCCTGTCGTAGTGCAATGTTTGTGTGCCATTCCTGCGTGCCCGGGCCTACAGTTCACTTGTGCACTGCCCACAGGCTGACCACAGAATCCCTTCTGCAGTTGCTCTGGCTCTCTGGTTGCCAGTTGTGTGACCTCTTGGTCTGCAAGGCTGGGTTCCTTTAATGAATATGTTTCCTTGTTATCAAGATCTGGTATGTATTGCACCTAACAACAATGACTGTGTTTCCTTGTTATAAAGATCTAATACGTATTGTGTATTTAGGTTTTTTTGAGACAAGTTATCCTTGTGTAGCCAAGGCTCTCTTGGAACTTGCTATATAGACCAGACTGGCCTTGAACTTGCATCATTCCTGTTGTGTCAGCCTCTCAAGTGCTGCGATGATAGGTGTATTCCAATTGAAAGATCTCGTTTTTAAACTATACCGTGGTCATTAACATGTAGGCATTTTGTTTGTGATACCAGGGGGCAGAACCTAGGGCCCTCATGTGTACTTTGCAAGTGCTCTACCAGTGAGCTACACTCCAGCCCTTTTGTTAATCTTGAGACAGGGTCTCCCTGAGTTACACAGTTGCCTCTGGCCTTAAACTTGTGATCTTCCTGCCTCTGCCTCCCAAGTTGCTGGGATTACAGGCGTGTGCCACCACACCTGGCTCATATGTACGTTTTTTTTTTTTAACTGGGCTGTATAGATGGATACATTTTAAAGAAATGAATCCTTCTGCCAAATCACTGCCTGGATTTAATCACTGTAATAATATGGCACATAGACCTTGCTCTGCAGGAGCACATGGGGAGATACACACATGCGTGTTTTTCACATGGGAAACCCTAAGAAGACGGCGGATCTTATGGCCGTTATTGCACCAAGCAGTCCATGCTAGGCGAGCAGACAGACAAATGCCTGCTGGCGGTGAAAACAGTGATCATAGTACTGAAAGGTAAGACCAGTGGCAAAAAGTGGTCTCCCTGGTGGTGCTGGCAGCACCGCCTTCACTGGGCACAAGCCCCTCCCGCTAAAGGGACTGCTAACAGTTTTTCTTCCAAAACTTTGTAATGCAAATAGAGATAGACTGTGTGTCTCTTTTTGTGTGTTTCTGTATCTTTTGAATGCACACGAAAGGGGTCTTGCTAAACAGTTTGCACCTTCTCTTTTAAATTTAGCATCTCTTGAATCTTTATCACCTTCTGCATGGTACATCATTCTTTTTCAGGGGTTATGGGCTGTGAAGGGAAGGTCAGAGTGCTCCTGTAATTTTAATTTTACTTTTTTTATTAAAAAAACATTTTTTTCAGTACCGTGGGGGTTGAACCGAGAGCCTCGCTCATGGTGGGCAAGTGCTCTACCACTGAACTGCACCTCTAGCCCCCTTTTTATTATTTTTTATTTTGAGACAAGGTCTTGCTAAGTTGCACAGGCTGCCTCTGGCCTTGAACTGGTGATCCTCCTGCCTCAGCCTCCTGAGTTGCTGGGATTACAGGGGTGCGCCACTGCAGCATTGCAGCTGGTGCTGCCTTGATTATTTAAGTGGAGCCCGTTGGTGGACATTGATACTGCTTCTCAGCTTTTAGTTTTGCAAATAATTAATGCTGGAGTGAGCGCCCTTGTGCAGGTATCCTTGCTCCTTCATGGAAATACGTCTGAATGGGCATGGAGAGGTTGAAACACAATGTAAATATTATTTATTTATTCATGCAGTCACCTCTGGAGAGGTTGTAGTAATTCACCTTTCCACATATACTATGTGAGCGCCTTCTCAGAGGCCCTTTTCAAAGGGTAATATTCATATTGGGGGGAGTGTCTCGTTATGGACAGTTATGGAATAGACTTTGTCATTGTATTTGTGTCAGCATGAGGTTGGTAATTAGAGGGGCGTCCTTCAGTCGTGAAACCTAGACAGTGAGACCTTGATCTGGAGGTGGCCTCTGGTGCATTGCAGGCTCCCCAGGAAGCAGGTGTCACCCCGCACGGAGGCTCAGGTGCTGGGCAGAGGGGTCCTGGAGGTTCTCCTGGGAGGCCTGGGCGACTCCCCTCTTGGCTCTGCCCAGCTGCAGGACGCAGGGTATGTGCTTCGCTTTCGTGCCAGAGAAATGGAAGCGGCAGGGCCGTTTCTGTGCTTCGTCCTCCCCCACAGTGAGCCTGACAAAGTCAGCACGGTCTCGGAAGGGCGGCATTGCTCCTCCCGTGCGGAAGCTCTCCTCAGAACGAGCGATGTCCTGGCCACGTCTCTCTTGACCTAAATTACCTGTGGGTTGCACTTTTCGTAATATGGAAACTAGTTTTCGGACACCTCCTTGTCACTGTAAGTTTTTTGTTATTAACGTCGAGAATCACGTAAATTTTCCCGCAGCCACTCATTCTGATGCCGGCCTCCTTCCTGGTACTGTAGTGTGCACACTCCGTTACGGTGCTGTGTGTTTCTCTTCCCTCTGTAAGCAGGGAGCAGTGTGTTTTCTTGCCCACTTTTCCTATTACAAGGAAAATATTGAGATCCAAATGGAGGACGCTTGGGGAAAAAGCAAACTCACTTTCTCTTCCACTGCCACAGCATAGAGCACCGCTGGGCCGTGGACACCAGCTGCATGTGCTCTCGTTCAGTTCACTCTGCCTCTGACTTGGTGTTGGATCTCACAGGTAGATGGGACCCGGCTTCCTATTCTGGCTGTGAGCCCCAGGTTGTGTCTGTTCTTCTGGCCAGTCAGGTTCTTGTGACCCCCTCCTTTGTTGTTGTTAGGTGCCGTTGAGTCGGTATCCGACTCATAGCGACCCTACGTACAACAGGCGAAACACTATTGTCAGTGCTTCTCTGCTATTCATAGGGTTTCAATGGCAGATTGATTTTTGGGAGTGAGCTGCTGGGTCCTTCTCCCAAGCCTACAGCACCTGGTGTGCCCAGGCAGTCTCCATCCAAGTACTAACCAGGCCCCACTCTGCTTAGCTTCCGAGATCTGACAGGATCAGCTGCCACAGTGCTCTGGCTGCAGGCGTGACCCCTCCTTAAGTTCAGTTAATTTGCTGGAGCAGCTCATTTTGCCCCCTTGGCATTGCGGTGCACCACCCTCCTGGCACCGACCCCCCCCCACGGTCCTCCGTCTAAGCTCTCTGAACCCAGTCCTTAGGGTTTTCAGGAACCTTTGCTGTGTCAGCATGCTTGATTAGGTCACTGGTTATTGGCCATTGATGACCACGCTCACCTTGAGCTTCAGTCCTGTTGCTGCAGGTATTCCATCCGCTACTCCTGCCCTGGTCTTTCTGGTGACTGGCTCCTCCCAGACCTAGCCAGGGGCTGCTAGCCCTCAGTCAGCCATTGTTGTTGTTGTTAGGTGCCGTCGAGTCGGTATTGGACTCAGAGCGACCCTTATAGGGTTTTCAACGGCTGACTGTTTTGGGATTGCCTTGGGAGTAGATTGCCAGGCCCTTCTCCCATTTTTGCGGTGCTGGGAATTGAACTCGCGACCTCAGAGACCACAGCACAGCGCTCTACCAACTGAGCTAAATCCCAGCCCCCAGTCAGCCATTAGCACACAAAAAAGCGCATACTCCCTTGAAGATCCCCAGGATCTTAGGAGTTGTACATTCTGAAATGGGGACAGAGACCAAATACATATTTCACGGTGTTACGCAGTATTTTGGTCAGATGTGAGCTCAGATCATAGAAGAGCTGCATTTTATAACTTCCCGGGAGAAACTCCAAGGGTGTGTGGTGTTCAGCAGGATTTAACTCGTTTCATTGAATTTTTATCCAAACACAAGGGAAACTTTGAGTTTTCTCTGCACAATTGGATGATTTCAGAGGCATGAAGTTACATCAAAATATGAAAGCAAGGTTACAGAATTTTCCAGATTCCCATGAGTGGCACTCAGCTGTGTACCAGGCCAAGAGTGGGCTCTCCAGAAACGGAACTCAGTCTCACAGCACTTTGTAAGCGCCTAGCTGTGCACGGTGCTATGCCAGTAGAGTCACCCAGTGTGCGGAGCCCCTCCGTTATTGAAGAATCTGCACTGGAAGTTCATTACCTAGAGACACAGAGTTCCTACTCAGTTGTCTTTTAAGCTGCCTTAGCTTAAAACTGTCAATAACAAGACACTCCCCCCAAATGTGAATATTGCCTTTTGAAAAGGCTCTTTGAGAAGGCACTCACGTACTATACATGGAAATATAAATTCCTGCAGCCTCTCCAGGGGTGACTGTACTAATGAGTAAGTAGTATTTATATTGTTTTCCAACCTCTCCATGCCCAGTCAGGCATATTTCAGACATACAGGGAGGAAACGAGGTTTGTGCTTGGTGTGGGTAAGAGGGTCTTCTGTTCTCATCCTTCATGTGTATTTTTCCTTTAATACCTGGCTTTCCCCACGTGTTCTACTCTTAAGTATAGTTGGGCATGGTGGTATATACCTGTGAATCCCAGCACTTGGGCAGCCGAGGCAGGAGGATGGTGAGTGTGAGGCCAGTCTGGGCTACCTGGCAAGACCCAGTCTCAGGACACCATGGTCTGGGGATGTAGCTCAGGGCTAGAGTGTGTGTCTGGGGTCTAGTGTGTCTGGGGTTCAATCCCCACCACTGGAAGAATGGATGAATGAATGAAATGTAACTCATAGGACTGTTGTTCCTTGAGTAGGAAGGTGCTGGTTCCATGGACTACTAAGTGTTAAGGGTGGTCCTTCTTGCAGTGCTGAGGCTGAGTCCACAGTCCCATACATGCTGAGTAGGTGCTCTGCCACTGAGGTGCATCCCCACCCCTTAGGGTGGTCTCGTTTTAAGACCTTATCTTGAAACCTATAATAATTGTCATATAAATTAATGTGCTAATTAAGAAAGCCTAGAATCCCAGTGCAAAAGGCAAATCTTAGAATCTTCTCTAAGTCTTCACCAAGTTCAAAATTCTCTTATTGGACCTGTGTTTGCCTGATGGCCATCTGGTTTCTTCATTTACACTTTTAGCAACGGGAACCTCAATGCCGTGCAAGGGCAGCCTCCATTCTGAGCAGCTATCATCCCCTGTCACCTCCGCTTCTGTCCATCTGAAACCTGCCTTTGTGGGGCAGCGCGGAACACGCACATCCGCACACTCCACAAAACTGCTTGGATGAGGGTTTCTTTTTCACTGCCGCATGGAAATTGCCCAGGGCAGGGCTCATGTGTGACAAGGCCATTTCACACATGCAATCACAATGCTTAGAGAATGGGGTCTCAGTGTCTTATGATTTCCGTATGAACTGAGAGTTAAGCTAAATATTTTCACCTGTGCTTTACTCAAAATACATGTAAGGGAGCCTTTGCAGAGTAGACGTGCCAAACTGTGGAGGTCTTTTTCTATTGGTTACGAGACAGGTATTCTGCCAGATGAGGTGGTGCACGCCTATAATTCCAGTGACTCAGGAGGTGGAGGCAGGAGGATCACAAGATCGAGGCCAGAGGCAGCCTGGGTAACTTAAACGAGACCCTGACTCAACATGAAAAATGAAAACTGGGCTGAGGGTACAGGCCAGTGATAGAGGGTGTACCAAGTGTGTGTGAGGCCCTGGGTTCAAACCCCAAGTATAGCCATCAATCAATCGATAAAACAAATATTCTATAGAGATCTCGTTTAGAACTCTAGATAAACTCTGGTGCTGTGCAGCAAGCTGGGGAAGCAGCTCCTTTGCTCTGCCGTTGACGCGTGGTCCTCATCCTTGCTGGCGGACCCACTCTGTCGTGTCTGCCCTCAGCTGTTGTCTGCGAACAGGAGAAGGGGCTAGCCTTGGAGGATGTAGTGAAACCTGGGGCCTTCGGGAAAAACAAAATCATGAGAAACCTGCACAGTAGAAGCTGGAGACCTTCGGGTACCCAGGACACGCCAGGAAACGCAGGGCTCCCTGGCTGTCCTTTGGGACTCCCTGCCATCCTCTGGAGATTTAAAATCCAGATGGTACGTAGCATTACGAGGCACACAGCAGAGCGCTGCCATGCAAATCATTCCTCACGGCCCGAAGGCTTGCTGGCCCTGTGGCGGTCATGAGCACCCAGGCCGCGGGGCGCCAAGCACCGCAGTCACTTGTCTGAGGGGGCACAGCTATCCTCAGGCAGAGCCTGGGTCTCAGACTTAAGGATTTTGATACTTGGTCATAAAAAAGGACATCAGGAGAGGCAGGAACTGCTGATTGCTTAATCAGTCACATTTTTAAAGTCATCAGTGTTCCACGGAGCAAAAGTTACAGCCAGCGAACTCGTCTTTTCCTTCCTCAAAACCATTTTTGGTTTGCCAGCATTTGCAGCTGCCCACTCTGGAGCCGGGACAGGCCAGGCAACTGCAGGCACCCACCCCCTGCAGCCCCCGCAGGCCTGGCTCTGCCCACTGGGCCTTCCTTCTCCCACTGCCACAGTGGTCAGCTCCCCAGCCGCACAGGGCCTTCTGTAGGAGGGAGGCTGGGAGGCTGCTGCCTTCTCCTTAAGCCCCAGAGGCTCACTTTGTCCCCGTCCTGCCTGGTGCTCTCTTGGTCCTGCAGGCCCAGCCCTGCCCTGTCCCGAGGCCACCTTCTTCTACTCCCACAGGCCTCTGCCACCTGCCACCCTCAGCTCTGTCTGCCCTCTGCCCTGTGTCCCGAGGCCACCCTCTTCTCCTCCCACAGGCCTCCCCTGTCTGCCCTGAATCCCAGCTGCTGCCTTTGCCCTGCGCTGATGCACAGTTGCCAGCGTCATCCCCTTAAAGTGCTGCGTGGTGGCCTGCAGGATCTTGCATCCCTCGGGGACTTGGCTCCTTCCTGCCACAAGGGGAAGCCTGGGAGCTTTTTTTTTTTTTTAATCGGTGGTGGGGATGGAGCCCAGGGCTTCGCACATGCTAGGGACGCGCTCTGCCACCAGGCCACACTCCCAGCCCAGCCTGACCTTCCTAGCTCATCCCCCAAAGCCCGCCTCCCATCGCCCTGCCACAGCCTGTGGCCTTGGGCACTTGGCGCTCCCTGAGGCCCGTGGTTCCTCCACAGTCCTCACCCGCCAGCTCTTCTCCAGACGGTGCTGATGCGCACGGCCAGCTTCTTCACTTGACACTTCATTCATTAAGCAAAGGCTATGACAGACTGTTTCATTCACCGGGAGGCGTGGGCTGTGGAGATGCAGGAGGCCATGCCTCACTGGCAGGAAGCGTCCTGTGTCCCTGGCCTCTGCGTCTGAGTATGAAGGCAGAGACCAGGGCCTGCACGCTTGTGTTTGTTTTCGTTTTTTAGAAAATCACCAGCAGCCAGCAAGTGCTCTGCACAGGGAATTTCTTACTTAATTATTATTATTACTTTTTATTAAGTTCTGTATATTCCCATTTTAACTTAACATGAATTATAACATTAAAATTAAGGGAAAAGTCTATAAATGTGGGGTCATCAGCTGGGTTACCATATAATGCTTAACTAGAGAAGATCACTTAAGAAGCTGGTTTCTCATTAGACGGGCCTTGCTTATATTAACTTTGCTGCTCTCTTCCTTAGTCTGCATGAAGAAATCAGTGATTTTTATGAATACATGTCTCCCAGACCCGAGGAGGAGAAGATGCGGATGGAGGTGGTAAACAGGATCGAGAGCGTGATTAAGGAGCTCTGGCCCAGTGCAGACGTGAGTACTGACAGGGCGCTGGGGCCTCGGCTGGGCCCTGTCCCCTGGCGGGGGCTTCCCCATTGATATGTTGTTAGCCAGGTGCTGTGGCACACACCTGGGATCCCAGTGTCTTGGGAGGCTGAGGAGGATTTCAAGTTTTAGCGCAGAGGCTGCCTATGTAACTTAGTGAGACCCTGTCTCAAAATAAAAAATATAAAATGGGCTGGGAGTACAGTCTAGTGGCAGAGTAACCTGGGTTCAATCCCCTAGCACTACAAAAAAGACCAAAAAAAAAAAATCCCAAACAAAACAAAATGCTGTTATTAGCCAGGCCTGGTGGCTAATAATATAGGTGTGGTGCCTATATAATGCCCACATTCAGGGGGTGGAGGCAGGTGGTGGTTGTTGTTAGGTGCTGACGAGTTGTGTCCAACTCAGAAACCCTCTTAGGGTTTTCAATGGCTGTTTCAGGATTGCCTCAGGAGTGGGTTGCCACGTCCTCCTCCCATTTTGCAGTGCTGGGAATCGAACTCGGGACCTCAGAGACTGCAGAGCAGCGCTCTACCAACTGAGCTAAATCCCAGCCTGTGGAGGCAGGAGTATCATCCATTTGAGGCCAGTCTGGGCTACATAGCAAGACCTTGTCAAAAACAAACCGACCAACCCTGTTAGGATTTTATTTCAGCCCATCAGTGTAAACATCACAGTTGTTTATAGTGCGTGAAAATGTCACATAGGAATTTCTGTTGTTGCTTGAAGTTTATCTGCTTAGGCAAATGCTGGTGAGTCTTGTTTGCCAGCCCCCCCCCCCCTTTTTTTTCTCTTCAGCTTTAGGGGGCTGAACCCAGGGCTAGTGCTCCACCCCTGAACTACACCCCCAGCCCTTTTTAAATTTTTTTTTGAGGCAGGGTCTCGCTGAATTACACAGGCTGTCTCTGGCCTTGAACCTGCGATCCTCCTGCCTGAGCCTCCTGAGTTACTCGGTTTGTAGGTAGGTGCCATAGGCCCTGGCTGCTGCCTGTCGTTGAACCCGCTGTTCCTCTGGTCACCTCCTTATCTCAGTGCAGGCCCATCCTGCGAACAGTGTTCGCTCTGGAGCGTTTATTACAGATGCTAAGTTAATACTTCATCTTTTTAGGGCTCCTTTGAGGGTCTGTTCTGCGATTTTGTGCATTCACTTACTAGAATCCATTACTTCGTCTTCTATAGCTTCTCTTTAGACTCTGCTCTGGGGTGATGTAGGGGAAGCTTGTTGTTAGTCGGTATCTGACTCATAGCGACCCTGTGTACAACAGGTGGAACAGTATCGTCAGTGCTTCTCCGCTGTGCATAGGGTTTTCAATGGCTGATTGTATTTTGGGAGTGATTTGCCAGGTCTGTCTCCCAAGCCTACAGCGCTTGGTATTCCCAGGAGGTCTCCCATCCAAGTACTAAGCAGGCCCAACCCTACTTAGCTTCCGAGATCTGACGGGATCTGAAGGCAGGCATAGGGGAAGCTAGGGAGGTTTTTATCCAGGTGGCAAGAGAGCGAAGTTTCTGGTGTGACCCTTCAGGTAAGGGAGGAGGGGAGGACACTAGCACTTCCCTGAGCAGAGGCTGTCTCTGGGTTGCATTGTTTCTCCAGCGTGGGCTGGTTTTGCTCCCCTGGAAGCCTGTGGCTGTCTCTACAGCTCTGGTCGTCCTGACTTGGGAAGCACTGCTGACATCTAGTGGGCAGAGGCCAGAGCTGCAGAACGTGCTATGGTGAATACCACAGCGCCTCCTAGCAGGGAGCCCGCCCGGCAGTGAGGCTGAGGTCGGGTCCCTGATGCGTGAGGCAGGCCGTTCTGTCCATCCCTTTACTTACTCTCAGAGAGAGGGAAAGGAGGCTGTGGTTAGGCTCCCAGTCCGTTTCACCACAAAGGCCCAGCCTTACCTTCCCAGCAAGCTGCCTGGGCTCCGTGGTTTTCCCTGGCTCGAGATGGAACTTGTCCTGGTTTACACCCCCGAGTGATGTTTCAGGGACAGCGACTGCTGTTCCCCGTGGAGCTGGCCTACAGGCCGGCCTGGGTACAGAGCAGCACGAGAAGACTCCTGCCTAGAAACAAAGGAAGGATTCGTGGTTGTACGTGGATTACGAGGGAACATCAGCGACCTGAATATTACTTTTGAAAGCTGTCTGTTTCAGACTACATGCTTCACATTTGAACCTGATATATTTAGATTATATCCTGTACGTCTTCCTGTGAGAGACAGAATTGCCACCTTATGGAAATGTTGTGTTGGAAAAAAATGCTCTTGTAATTCTAAAAATTACCAGTAGAGGGTAGCAAAAACCTGCATTTCTCCTTTGCCTGGCGACCTGGTATTCTAAATGTGGTAACGTCTCTTTCCGTTTCAGGTCCAGATATTTGGAAGTTTTAAAACTGGCCTGTATTTACCCACGAGGTTAGTACATTTATGAAGCTTTCAAGGAATTGTACGTCTTTCTGGAGTTTATCTTGGCTGTTGAGCGTGTAAGACTAGAAATAAAAATAGTGAGATTTACAAAACAGAGCCTCATTCCCTACATCTTACTGGAGTTACTTTAAGTAGACTACCGCTCCGACCATCTCAGCAGGGCTGAGGTGGTGCGGGGAGGCGTGGAAGGGAGCGTGGAGCCGTGGGACCCCCTGGTCACTGATGTTGGAGGTGTCCCCCTGTGGAGAGCTGCTCACCTTGTGACTCAAGCCCTGCATGCAGACGCTGCCAGAGCGTCACAGTGAGGGCCTGGTGGTCATGTGCAGATGGGCGGCTTGGGATGGAGGGCTCTTTTTGTGAGTACCTCATGGAACCAGCTGTGATCTCAGCACCCTGACCCCACAACACAGGGCACAGACCTCTGAGGAGGGTCTTGGCCTTCCTAGGACCCTTGTTCCATTTCAGCCTCCTCTAACGGGGCTCCCTTGACCCATGGCCTGGGGGGCCCTTTGGGACGGTGCTGCCTCCTTGCGATTTGGTCTGCTTTCCCCAAGTTGTTGTTTGAGCAGACAGGTCCTCACACCCCCATTCTTCCCTGTGCCCTCCTTGGCCTACAGAACCCATAAAATATTCAAGTCCCTTAATAGTTTTCCTTACTCAGGTTCTGAGCTGCAGCAAGACCTGAAAAATCACTCTTTCAAAAAAAAAGTGATTAAACTGTATGGCTAGGTCGTACAGTTACCATGGTTGAGGCTTGGAAAAGGCACAGAGAGAATGGCAATGAGAAGTGCCCATTCCTCTCCTGCCCCGGTTCTCCTCTGTGGCATGCCCCGCAGAGGGAAGGAAGTGTGAGTGTGCGTCCACGTGTGGTAGCAGGCTGGACACGTGACTGTGCAGCTTGCACTTCACACCTTGTGTTTCTGAGTCACAGTTAATCTCACTGAGACAGTAAAGTCTTCACGTTAGGGCCAGGAACCTTTATGAAAAGGAAACACTTGCTGGTACTTTGGAGGTATCATTCCTGTCTGAGTCACCCCACTTCCTGAGGCCTGAGCTCTGTGGAGTGACTGAGAACAGGAGGTGCTGAGGTCAGCGCCCTCCACTCCCCTGAAACCTGGTGCTACCGGGGCTGCGAGGACAGAGGGCCTCAGGGCACTGGCGCAGAGTGTGCCTGCAGCAGCTCTGAAGGGAGCCTTCTTGCTGCTTCGGACCCTCTTCACGCACGTTCTCTCCCTTCAGTGACATCGATCTCGTGGTGTTTGGGAAGTGGGAGAACCTGCCCCTCTGGACCCTAGAAGAAGCCCTCCGGAAACACAAAGTCGCGGACGAGGATTCAGTGAAAGTTCTAGACAAAGCAACTGTAAGTTCTTAGCGGCGTACCTTCAGAGCGCTAGTTATTTACATGTTGTTGTTATTGTTGTTAGGTGCCATCAAGTCAGGTCTGACTCACAGGGAGCCTGTGTACAACAGAATGAAACACCTCCTTGACGCTGTGCTGTGCCTGGCACTGTGTCAGGCTTCACTTCTATTCTTAAGGTTTTCGAAGGCTGGCTGTTTTTTTAGGATTGTCTTTCAGGAGTGGTCTGCCAGGTCTTTCTCCCGTTTTTGTGGTGCTGGAGATCGAACTTAGGGCCTCAGAGTGCACAGAGCAGTACTACACCAAGTGAGCGAAACCCCAGCCCCACAGTTATTTACAGAGTAAACTTAAACTTTAATTGGGATGCGAGTCAGGGATTCTTTCATTTTGTGAATGTCACGGTGATTGGGCATTCAAAGTATTATGTTTGTGAAACAAATGAACTTGTCCTGGCTATGTATTTCTTTAAGAAATAATACTCAATTTTTTTCGTATATAAGCTCACCATACAGATTTTTTAAGTATAAAAAATAAAAATACCGACTTCTATTAAGTAGTTTGTGGGTACATAGGTATTGCCATTCTATTCTATCTTATTTTGTGTCCTTGAAAATATGTATGTAATTGAGGTTTTGTAAATCAAGTCGTATTTTAACTATAGTTGGAATGGTCTTTAAAAAACTGATAGAAGCTCAGTGTAGAAATAAATGTATCTGTTTTAGAGGTTTGGATTCTTGCGTATTAGGTTTTCTTAGAGCAAAACACTTGTATTTTTTTCTTATGGAAAGCTGTTAATTTAGAGACCCAGTGCTTTTTGCCAGCCTGTTTACTAATACATGGAGCAAATACAGTGCTTTATTTAAGAAATCCTATGATCACATGTAAATTATCAGTTTTTATCTGAGAATAAATCTTACATTTTAGCTTCTCCTGTCAGATTCTTTTTTGAGCGATTTGAGCTGACTGGTGATGCAAGTGGCTTATTTTATTTATGACTTAAGAACTTATGAGAAACAGTTTGGTCACACGAAACAGTAAGTGCCTAATGCTGGGCATTCTTGACCTTACACTAAATTAGAAACTGTTCTGTAAAGTACATACGGTGTTGACAAAGTTTTTGTTATGTGGTTTCAAAATTCTAAATAAATACAGTACATCAGTCTAACTATGTGAAATGATGGGTGCATTGAGTGTAGTCATCTTTTCAGTATGTGTGTAGCAATAAACGCTTTCAAAACATCCCGTCGTACACATTAAATATGTGCAGTAAAAAAGTAATGAAAGATGCCTGGGCACCCAAACAAGCAAAGTTCTCAGTTGCTAGAAATTACAAAAGGTATTTCCGGGGATCAGTGCGAAATCTGTAGCGCGAAGCATGTGTGGCAGGGCGCGTTCACCCGGCGCTTGGTACTCACAATGCTCCGTGGTTTTATATCCTCACAAGAAGCGTAGAAATCTCAGTCCTGGGGCCCACCTGCCTCTCGATTTTGTCACTTAATTTAAAGTAAAGCGGTTTAACCTTCCCTTTCTTCTCTTTCTAGGTACCTATTATTAAATTAACAGATTCTTTTACTGAAGTGAAAGTGGATATCAGCTTTAATGTCCAGAATGGCGTGAGAGCAGCGGACCTCATCAAAGATTTTACCAAGGTCAGAGACTGTGTAGGATCTGAGAGATGAAACTACTGGAAATGTAATTCTGCCCGTGAGTCCGTGGCGGTGGCCACGGTGACGGTGGTGGTCTGATAGGCTTGGCTAAGCTATTTTCATGAGCGTGTTGCTGACAGACGCTTCTTGCTTTTTTTCTGCCCTTGTTCTGCTTCTCTTGAATCTGCTTGTAATGATCAGCAGTTACAGTGGGAATTCAGGCAAGAAACAAGGATGGGGGACCCTGTTGAAGGGGCTCCGCTCTGGGCCCTCACCCTTAGGGCCATGAGGGCTGAGGTGGCACCGCACCATTGGTTCCTGCCTGTTTGTAAGAACCTCCCCAGGGAGCCTTTTATCAATCATAATTCCTGAGGTGTTTGGGGTGGTTTCCTTACTTTTATTTTGAAGTAGTTTTGGTTTATTTCTGTTTGCTCTGTTTTCTTCCAAACTAGGGAAGAATTTGCCAACATCATACTCAGAGCATTTTATATAGTTAGACAGCTGCTAAGGCCCCCTGCCAAGCTGAAAACATGAACTGCTTTGGCTCATGTAGAATGTCTCTTCTACCCATTCACAGTTCTTTTCTTTAGCATCTACACAGTTCCTACCTTTCTTTTTATTTGTTGTTTTTTGTTTGCTTTTTATAGATAGGATCTAACTCTGTAGTCCAGGCTGGCTTCAAACTCATACTCTAATTGCCTCAGCCTCCCAAGTGCTGGGATTATAGGTGTGTACCACAATTCTTGGCTTTTTTTTTTTTTTTTTTTTAAAGAAAAAATATTGCCGGGCGCGGTGGCACATGCCTGTAATTCCAGCGACTCAGGAAGTGGAGGCAGGAGGATCACAGGATCACAAGTTCAAGACCAGAGGCAGTCTGCATAATTTAGCAAGACCCTGTCTCAGAACGTAAAAAAATGGGCTGGGGTGCAGCTCAGTGGTCCAGCACTTGCAAAGCATGCAGGCGCGAGGCCCTGGGTTCAACCCCCAGTAACACACACACACACACACACAATTAACTCTGTTATTATTTTGTAAACATTATGCTCATGCACATGTGCAGGGGACAGAAAATCAGAAAAAGAAAAGTGTTACCCATCATTCCCTCCTTTTGGAGGTGTGTATGTGAGTGCATATGAATACATTTTTATTTTTTTGTGTTTTGAGACAGGGTCTCATTACGTTGCTGCGTTTTTCTCAAACTCAGGATCCTCCTGCCTCAGCTTCCCAAGTGCTAGATTTGCAGCTGTGTGAGGTCTCCAAGCCCAGCTGTAAATTTTCTTTTTCTCGGAAAGCAACTTTAAATTGAAAATAGTATGTTGTGTTGATAACAAACTTAATGCAAAGGACAGTGAAAAGCAAGTCACACTTCTGTGTTCCTTACCTGCTTAGACCAGTTTTATCGAATTTGCTGTCTTAAATCTCCCCCCCCCCTTTTTTTTTTTTTTTTTTGTTCATCTTTTTTAATTTTTTTTGGGGGGGGTTGTGGGTACTTGGGGTTGAACCCTGGGTGTTGCACCTGCATACTCTGCAAGTGCTGGACCACTGAGCTGCACCCTCAGCCCTTTTTTTTTTTTTTTTTTTTTTTTTACTTTTTTTGAGACAGGGTCTTGCTAAGTTATGCAGGCTGCCTCTGGCCTTGAACTTGCCATCCTCCTGCCCCCGCCTCCCAAGCCACTGGGATTACAGGCATGAGCCACCTTGCCCAGCTTTGTTCATCTTCTTAAAAATGTTAAATAAAAGGAGTAGCTCCCTATATGCTTGTCTTACGCTTTCCTTTTTAACTTAATGTTGTGGAGGTTTTGCTGTCAGCACACACAGCCTTGCCTCATTCTTTGTTGGCTTCCCACAGCAAGCTGTCCTCAGTCAGGTGTATCAGGCTCGATCTATGTCACCCCAGCGTTGCTTCCAGTCTCTCTTTTTTTATTCTTACATCCTTTCACACATGCTTTCTTTACAGTTGTAATTTGTTTGTAGGAAGATTCTTGGCAGCACAATTCTTGGGGCCAAAGAGTATTTGCAGATGAAATTCTCTTGGGTATTTGCCTGATTGTACTTTAAAAAGGGACTACATCTAGTCTGACTTCAATCTTAGTGTCTAAAAACACTTATTTCTCCTCTTCTTGTTCTTTCCTGTGCTCGCTTGCTTTTATATGATTTGCAAAAATAGAATCTTTTTTCTCTTATGGAAGCTATTCCTGTTCACTGTAGGAAATCTAGCAAACAGAAATAAGAGTTAAGTATGGACTGTTGAACCGTATCATTGATACCACACGCAAGCAAAATTTTACTGAAGATCATTCAAAAGCAACTGTAGCAGTCTATAGACAGGGAACTGCCAGAAAATCAAGCCAGATTCAGAAGAGGGCGGGGAGCCAGGGATATCAATGCTGATGTCAGATGGATATTAGCCGAAAGTAGAGAATATCAGAAAGATATCTGTGTTTTATCAACTATGCAAAGGCATTTGACTGTGTGGATCATAACAAATTATGGATAACACTGCAAAGAATGGGAATACCAGAGCACTCTAATTGTACTCATGAGGAATCTGTACATGGACCAGGAGGCAGTCGTTCAAACAGAACAAGGGAACACTGCTTGGTTTAAAGTCAAGAAAGGTGTGCATCAGGGCTGTATCCTTTCACTGTATCTCTTCAATTTCTTTGCTGAACAAATAATCCGAGAAGCTGGACTTTATGAAGAAGAATGCAGTATCAGGATTGGAGGAAGACTCATTAACAACCTGCATCATGCATATGACACAACTCTGCTTGCTGAAAGTGAAGAGGATTTACTGATGAAGATCAAAGAAAATAGCCTTCAGTATGGATTGCAACTCAACATCAACAAAACAAAAGTCCTTACGACTGGGTCGGTATGCAACTTCACGATAAATGGAGAAAAGATTGAGGTTGTCCACGATTTTGCTTGACTTGATTCTATAGTCAGCGCCTGTGGAAGCAGTAGTCAAGAAATCAAAAGACGCATTGCTTTGGGAAAAACTGGCAAAAATCTCTTTAAAGTATTGAAAAGTAAAGATGTCACATTGAAGATGAAAGTGCACCTGACTCATGCCATGGTATTTTCAGTCGCATCATATGGTTGCAAAAGCTGGACACTGAACAAGGGAGACTAGAGAAGAATTGATGCTTTTGAATTATGGTGCTGGAAATGAATATTGAATATACCATGGACTGCTAAAAGAACCAATAGATTTGTCCTGGAAGAAGTGCAGCTAGTGCTTCTTGGGAGCAAGGATGGCCAGACTGCGTCTTACATATTTTAGACATGTAGTCAGGAGAGACCAATCCCTAGAGAAGGACATCATGTTTGGGAGAGTGGCAGGTCAATGAAAAAAAGGAAAACCTTCCACCAGATGGATTGACACAGTGTCTGCAACAATGAGCTTAAACATAAATAAGATCGTGTGCCTGGCACAGAATCAGGGAGTGTTTTGTTCTGCCGTACACAGGGTTGCTATGAGTTGTACTAGACTTGACGGCACCTCCCGACAACATGGAACAGAAATCACTAGTGGTGCCACCGTGCCTAGGAAATGGCGATGGTTCTTTGTGGATATTCAGGCCTGCCTCACAGAGGGTCTGACTTGTAGAGAGTACGCCATATGTGCGTGAGCAGAAGATGGGCTTGCGTCGCGCATCCTCACCAGCCGCACGTGCTCACGGACAGCCCCGCCCCGTTCTGTATAAAGCGTGGGAGGAAAGGAGGTCTGGGTGGTCGCCAGCCCACGTGGCAACAGCAGGCAAGACTCTTCCTGCGCTGGGGCTGGGGCAGAATTGTCCAAAGGACCCTAGTGCGCGGGGCACCACCTAAAAAACGCGGTTCTTTAAAATTCCAGTGATTGGTGCTTTCCCATGTTGAGAGGCTCTGTCCTTGTACTGCCCCCCTTACCTGTTCACATGCGGATATCACACGTGAGCGTCACTGGATACATACTGCTCTGTCCCATAGTGGACACACGAGTGTCATTGTTTATCTTACCAGGTTTAGATGTGAAGGTAAAGCTCTTAATTACTTACAGCTTACTTTTTAAAAATAGCTTACTATTAAAATAGAAAATTAAGTGTATTGTATATCTGTGTCAAATTTTATAATGTAAGGGCCAGTTTACGCCCCTCTAATGCTTAGCAACATTACTGATATGGGAATTCACTGAACACACAATTTTATTTCTTTTTCAGAAATATCCTGTATTGCCATACTTGGTTTTAGTATTGAAACAGTTCTTATTACAGAGGGACCTTAATGAAGTATTTACAGGTGGAATTGGTTCTTACAGTCTCTTTTTAATGGCAGTCAGTTTCCTTCAGGTAAGTGACGTGGGTATACTGTGCAACTGTACTGAAAAGGAAAAGTGATAAATCTACTGGGGGACATTTTGGGGAAAACTTAATTCAAGCTTTATTGGAAAACTTCCCTTATTACTTTTGGCTCTTCCCTTTTAACTGGGGGGCCTTTTTTTTTTTATAATTTAGCAAATAAAAAGTTCCTAGGGCAGAATATTTAATTGTCTTTAATCCCATAAGTTCTGTTATATTTGAGACTTTTCACTGCATATGTTACAAGGAAAGGTATGCTTTGGTTTCCATATATGTACACGGTGATATGAATGCCCAAAATAAGAATGTGTTCTAAGCAACTAATCATGTAAAGTTAGCTAGAATTGAGATTGCTGTTTGGGTAAGATGAGTTAAAGTTTTAGCTTTAGTCTTGCATAAGTGTGTGTGCATGTGCACACTGTGCGTGTGCGTGCTTGCGCGTGCGTGCATGTGTGTGCGTGCGTGCGCGTGCGTGCGCGTGTGTGCGCGCGCGTGGCACTGGTCGCCAGCAGTGAGGCTCTGCTGTGAGTCAGGTGACTTCCCTGATGTGCTGGGGCAGCCGTCACATTCGTCTTTACAGATTGTCTCTGCCAGCCCTGCACCCGTGAGATTGTTGCACAGTGTTGTCTGTAACATCACACGGCCTGTTACCATCCCACCGTTTATTACAGACGATTCTACTGAACCAAAGCTACCTTGTAGGAGTTAATATGTCCCCTCAGCTGCTCCGTGACGTAGAGAACATCCACAATCATGTCTTCTGTGTTGTTCTTTCAGTTACATCCCAGGGAAGATGCTTGCATCCCCAACACCAACTACGGTGTTCTCTTAATAGAATTTTTTGAATTATATGGACGACACTTCAATTATTTAAAGACTGGCATCCGGATAAAGGATGGTGGTTCCTATGTGGCCAAAGATGAAGTGCAGAAAAATATGCTGGATGGCTACAGACCATCAATGCTGTACATTGAAGATCCTTTACAACCAGGTATTGAAACTAGGTAATTCGTGGGCATTCAGAGAGGGCACTGTCAGGCCCCTTGTCTTTAAACTCTGTCTGGATGAGAAATGAAACATAACTTCTAATTGTACTCGTTTTTTTATTCAAAATATTTATTAACAAGCATACCGATATTACTCTACCAAAATTAGGTAGAATAATTAGACACACACGGCCCAGAGAACCACCTCACAGACATCCAGATGAGTTGGGCGTAGAATCCACTTGACTCTTGAAGTGGAAGAGCTGTCCACTATTGGGTGGGTTCACATGTCCTCAAGTGTGGTGGCCATTATTCACTTTTCTTGGGTCTTCATTGCCCATGATTCTAACCAGTTGTCAGCCCGGGCTTCAAGGTGCTGCGTCTGAGGTCCTTAGAGGACTGTGAGCATGGTAGCATATACCTGAATTCATGAGCAAAAGGGCTAAAGGAGACGATTTATTTATGTTTCGGTCACTTCTTTCCTGTCTAATTTTGCATAGTGTCCCTGTGCGTTCTCAAGCTTTGCGGTGACTTGAAAGTGAATGGGAAATAAATTCCTTCTATGCTTTGATGAAGTTGTGTTTACCTGTATCTTAGTTTTCTGGGCAATATTTTTTCCTGATAATAATTGTAAAATATTTAGATTCTACATTGTCAGATTTTAGTGGAAGTGCTTTTAGTCATTTGCTTTAGTGTATAACATTGAAAACGAGGAAGAGGAGTGGAGAGATAGGGTAATTGCCTGTGAGCCCTTTCCTTGCTTATCGGAGGTGACTTATAAATCGTAATAGTTCCATATATTTCTTCACTGAGGAAATGTTCGTGGAGCGCCCGCTCTGTGCGAAGGCACCGTGCAAAGGACACGAGCATTTTTCAGTAAGGCGGCTCTTGCTTTCTACGAGCTCATGATGTAGTGTGGTACATATGCACATAGCTCATGAAAACAAAACAAAACAAACAAAAACCTGCCAAAATGCCCACAGAAACCTCAGTTATTTTCGATTTAGCTTGATTTCATCCTGAGGAGAAAACAGCTCTTTCTTTGGGTTTGCGTGGCTGTCCGCATGCATGACAGGTGAGTCCTCGTGGAAAATACGTGTAGCAGTGGGTCTGCCACGAGAAGGTCCCATGTGTGTGTTGAGAGACCCGGTGGTTGCGGGGTCGCTGACAGCTCGGCTTCTGGCTGCACCTCCAGCGGGGCTGCCAGTGCCCTTGCTTTCCTGGAAGAGGGTTCGCCAGCACTGGGTCATCTTAGGCGACACCAAGCTTCCTACTTCATACGTACATTTCTTTTCAAGGTAACGATGTTGGAAGGAGTTCCTATGGGGCCATGCAGGTGAAACAGGCCTTCGATTACGCCTATGTCGTTTTGAGTCACGCAGTGTCACCAATAGCAAAGTACTATCCCAACAACGAAACGGAGAGGTAAGCCGTCTGACTCAGGTCAGCCCATTGTGTCACAGTTGGTTGTGGCTCATCTTTGAGTTAACGTGCCCCTCCTTTTTTTTTCTTTTAAACCCATGCAGCATATTAGGTAGGATAATTAGAGTGACGGATGAAGTTGCGACGTATAGAGATTGGATATCAAAGCAGTGGGGCCTGCAGAATAGGCCCGAGCCTTCGTGCAATGGTAAGACCTCTTCACTGATCGGTTGACTGGGTCTGGAGGCTTTTCTGTGTGGTGCGTATTTAATGGGAAGAAACGTTTTCCAATCTTTTGCCACTCTTTCAGGAAATGGTGTTACCTTGATAGTAGATACTCAACAGTTAGATAAATGTAATAATAATCTGTCTGAAGAAAATGAAGCCCTTGGAAAATGTAGAAGTAAAACCTCGGAATCTCTTAGTAAACACTCTTCAAACTCTTCATCAGGTCCAGTGTCGTCGTCTTCTGCCACGCAGTCCAGCTCTAGCGACGTCGTAAGTACGGCGGGTGGGGCGCTCCCGAGGGTGGGTGCTTCCCCGTCCCGCTGCTGGGGTTACTATTGCAGATGGTGAACGCTGCTTTTTTTCTCATTTCCAAAATCTTTGACAACTTTCACCGTCGGACCTTTTCTCAACGTTTTCTTAAGAAAATTTTTAAACCTGTAGCAAAAGTGAAAGAATGTAGGTGAAGTCCATACGTCCACCGCTAGATCCTCCATTAACAGTTTACTTGCTTTCTGTATATCTGTCCGTCCCTCTGGCGTCAGTTTGTCCTAATTCTTGGATCCATTTCAAAGTAGATTGCAGACACCTGCACACTTCTCCCGGACTTCTGCGGTGTGCACTCTTAATCAGGCTTCAGTATTTGTATATACTTTCTTCTTTTGATACGAAATTGAGATAAATTGTAAGTTTTCATTCACAAAAGCTCTACCGAACGTGCCCGTATGTAACCCAGAACGTCAGCAGGATGGAGACGCCCCGCCCCCCAGGGAGCTCCCTCTGACCCTGGAGGTCACTCCGCGGTCCTACCCCGGAGGATCCACTGCGAGGGTTTTTTTTTTTTTTTTAACACCGTGCATCCGTTTTGCTTGTGCCAGGATTTCCTGTCGGTGAGCTCACACAGCATACACGCTCCTTTGTAAGGCTTGCCTTACTCAGAATAATGTTTTTAGTTTCTGGGTTCAGTTTTTTAAAACTGCAGTATAATTCGCATATCATAAAGTTCACCATTTAAAATGTACAGCTCGGTGGTGTTTAATGTATTCAGTGTTACGAAGGGTTCGCCACTGATTCCAGAATGTTTCCGTTACCTCAGAGCGAAGCTGTACTTCCTGGTAGTGGCTCTCAGTTCCCCCCCCTCCCAGCCTCTAATCTGTTTTCTGTCTCTATCCTAATCAATTGCATCTTAATGTTAATTTTATCAAGGTAAATTTTGAATTTTAAGATTTAAAGTGGGCTTACCTATTGTTTGAAATAGAGTTTATTAAATGTGTGTGTGACATAAAACATAGTTAAATATGTAAGTGACACAGTTTTGCACTGTTGATGCTCACCACAGGTCTTTATGGAGTCCTAAATACTGTGTGCAGAACCTCCCTATGGGCCTTATCAGGCCCTAGACATGTCACAGACACAGGGGTGAGCAGGAGGGAGCATTAGAACCGAGACAGTGCGACTCTGAGGTGCCAGGTAGTGTGCCAGGGCAAGGGTAGAGCCCTTTGCAGCCCATGGAGCCCCGAAGAAGATGAGGCTCGGCTGAGTACCCCTGTGAAGTCTGTGCCCACATTGTACACTCGGTTAGAGGGATTTGTCACCCCAGAAACTCAGCAGTTGACTCCCTTACACCCACTGTCTCACGTTTGATTGACAACATTGAGGCAAGACTGGCACCTGGGCTGTGCCCTCTTTACTGCGCTGCTCCATGGCCTGTGATTTGCTTTCTGAATGTAAGATAACAGGTCGTCAGGGGCTATGTGGGCTCCTCTACAGCCATCTGGGCAGCGGGCCTCACAACAGACAGACAAACAGAAGCCCTCAGGTAGCATGGGTGCCTTTAGACATTTTCAGGAAACACAAGAACACCCCTGCCAAGCCCTGGCTGCATCCTTAACTCCTGAGTGTTTGAGTTTGGTCTCGAGAGTACCTAGCTCAAGTTGTTTTTTGTTTTTTGTTTTTTTTTTCCTGTCTGAATACTGAATGTGTAAATCACTGATGTGCCACGTTGTAACTTGTGACTTGTGTTAGGATTCCGACGCCACACCATGCAAAACCCCCAAACAGCTGCTCTGCCGTCCGTCCACTGGGAGCCGAGGGTCCCAGGAGGTGTCCTTGGAGTCCTCTCAGGCAGCCGGGAAAGCGCAGAGTCCCCAGAGCACTGGCGCCTCCAGCAGCACCAACAAACCGCAGGTGCGCAGGGTCCTGGGTAACCAACTGCAGCGTTCGCTACGGAATAGTAAGGTCTTCGTGGGGTCACAGCTGTCAGGAGGCTGAGGAATACTCTGGGTGAAAGAGCAAACCTGTTTTGTTCTCAGCTTCCAAAAGCGTGACAGTTGTAGTGCCAGCGTGTCCTGAGGATCTTTCTGAGACACCATTGTGACAGGATCCTTTGTGGGACCCGGCCTCGTAGAAATCCCAGCCAAGATACCTTACGATAGACTTGGCATAAAAGATGGCGTCGGGTCTGAGGACGTAGCTGGTGGCGGAGCACACGCTTAGGATGCATGAGGTTCAATTCCTAACGCGCACTGCAGAGGCAGGAGATTATAGGTTGGTTTTAGCTGTGCTTGAATAAATTCTGCATGAAGTTTTGTACAACTTTCTGGCAACTTTGTACATACCTGGAAAGCACACGTCCTTTGTTAAGATTAGATACTTTGTTGCCAACACCGCATCTGCAAGGCATGGTTAATTGATTAACATCCACTTTGACTTAAATAGGCCACAGAGACACTCTTTAAGTTTTTAGTTGCCTAAAATTATTATTAACTGTGAGTAATGAAACAAACAAACAAACAAACATGAATAATGAGTCCAAGTGAGGGGAGGAAGCCATTGATACTAGGCTCAGGCTTAAGGGCTCCTTACCCTCTCCCAGGTACAGCTGGGACCCTGGGAAAAGGCCCGTTGGTGGCGGAGATGACTGCCTTGCCTGTCACCTCCGGTCTGATTTGACTCATTGAATGTACCTCTACCACATTGGCCAGGCACGCCTGTCACAGATGCACTGCATGACGGCAATGCAAGTGGCAGGACCGATGGCCAAGACTGGTGTCAGAGGGGGTTTGCAGGGGGTGACAGCAGGAAAGGAGCCTGTCCCTGGCTCGTACCTCTGCGTGTCTCAGACCTGTCCTGGTGGTGCAGTGTGCAGGGCGCAGGCTGGGGGTTCTGCAGAGGCCTGGGCATTCGGCGTCTGCTGTTAGCAAGCCAGGGTCGTCGTCTGTTTGATTCGGAGAGTGAACTCCTCCAGGTTCCCCTCTCCCTGCCTGCCGGTTAAGTCAGGGTGAGTGGGGCAGCACTGGCGCCTGTGTGTGTCTGAGCTTTGAGAGCCCGCCCTGCGCCCACGTTTGCTGGTCCGGAGTGCTGATGTCTCTCTGACCGCCTTCTCTCTCCACAGCACGGATCCGCGAGGCTCTTTCGCTCCTCCAGCAAAGGCTTCCAAGGTACAGCTCCAACAGGCCATGGCTCCTTGGTGGCAAGCAAACAGCACCAAGGCAAAGCCAGTAATCAGTATTACCATGGCAAAAGGCGGAAACACAAGAGGGACGCGCCCCTCTCAGACCTGTGTAGGTAGTGGGGGCCGCGCGACGGACTGTCCTCTGTGTGCAGTGACCTCGTGCTCAGGACGGTTGCACAGGGACTCCTGGACGCCGGGAGCCTCGCGCTGTGCAGACGCTGACTTAGCAACCGCGTTTGTTCCCAGCTCGCCACGGAATGGATCATGAAGACTGACAACCACAAAAGCAAAAGCAAGCAAAAAAGGGGGGAGAGGCTGCTTATTTGATAAGTCATGTGCTACAACAGGGTCATTTTAAGATTTAAAGCTTGAATGTAAAATAAATATATTTCTCATTGGCTTTATGCAGAGTTAGAGGGACTAGGATTCAGCGTGGGTAGGGTGATGGAAACAAAAATAATATCAGAGGATGGGTGGGGAAAGCAAGCAAAAGTCTCTTATAGGAAGTTCAGATTCCAAAGGGGAAAGTGATCTGTGCATGTTTTTTTTTTTTAATATTTTTGCATATATTTGCCATTTTATTGTGTGTATATATAGAAGACCATATAGGAAATTGATATTTGTAATAGTGGATTTGTTAATACTTTTTACATAACATTACTGTTTGAATTGTAAACGGATTTTTTCTCAGGATTAGTTTGAAGAATAATCTGAAGTGTCACCCTAGCATCCACGGCCAGGGAAGCGATCAGCTCTGTCACCCGATGGTTTTCCTCAGCATCACATAACTCCGTAGAACCCTTGTGACCTGCTGCAAAATTTTTCCCCCTCTAAAGAAAAGGTTTATGGTGGCAAATGACGTTTATTTTATTTTGTATAAAGCAATGTCCGTACGTATTGCGTGTGAACACTGAAACGTCTCTAGTCATCTCTGAGAACTGACTTGCACCCGTTTTCCGTCGTGCTGTCTTCTCGGGTAGCGGGCAGGGACACGCCTTGGTGTTTGTCTCCTTCGCAGTCTGTCCCCTCGCCCTCCCCTCTGCCTCCTGACAGGACGCTGCAGGCCACCCTCGCGTGGCCCGTCCCTGTCACAGCCAGACCTCCCGCTCCTCAGACCGTGCATGCCGGCCCCTCTGACCCTTCGTGCTCCGTGCTTGTGTTTCTCATCTCTTGCTCTTTTAAATTCATGCTTACTCTTGTGGGAGAGAATAACTGTAAACAGCTTTAATTAAATCACACTGATACAAAAACTATTTTCTTATACTCCACTTTATGCTTTTGGTATTGTCGATCTTTAAAAAATTAAATGGTCTTTGATAATGGATCTATTTTGTATATTGCCTTATTAAGACCAAATACTTCTTGTCATCCCATTCTTTATCCTCTCCTTCCATGGAATTGTTGTCTTCGATTAAAGCGTTTTTAAACATCGGCTTGTTTTAATCATACTGTAAATTTTGGTTGTGGTCAGCCTTGAGTGCAAATGAGATGTACAATTCTGTTATTCATCACCTGTTGAGTTTGAAACTCAGTTGGGAATATTTAACATAATAGAATGTAAGTGGCATTTCTGAAAATGCCTTTTTTTGCAAGGTGGAAGCCCTTATGTTTAGCTTCAGTGTGTGTGGCTCTGTTGAATACAGCCATTTCTGAGATGAGATTCTTTTATATATATATACATATATATATATATAAATACATATAGACATATGAAGTACTATTGGCTTTTAGGAATTTCTTTTATATACATTTATGAAATATTGAAGACCAATCAGACCATTAATGGACACTTAGTGCAACTTTTTATAATGCAAATAATGCTAAAGTAAGACCAAAACTGATGTCATCACTGAAATCAATGATTTTCAATATGTTCGTATTTTAATTCACAGCGGAAAAAAAAAATGTGTTCCACAACTGGAAACTCATAGTACTTGTGTAAACTGTGGAGATTTTAAATGTGATATTATTTTGGCAATGTTTTAAATTTTAGAGTCACATTTTATTCTGATCAGAATTTTTATCAAGATGTTGAGCTTTTGTTTTTGAAACTAGTTTGTCATAACATTGTGCATAATCACAGTATTTATTTTGTAGGACTATTGTGAATGTGTAGACTTATGTTTACTGCTAAGGGAACAATTATTTATAAAATAATATTAAATCCAGTATTAGCTGCCTATTTGAGACACTTAATACTTGCCGAGATCCATGTTACATTTACCACACTGAAGTTTGTTTTTTGTTGTTGCTTTTTTTTTTTTTTTTTTTTTTTT